>JAJIBD010004758.1:0-146269 GCA_021461705.1 Cryptotis parvus | reverse complement strand
CATCTACAAAGAGATATGGGGAAGGTACCAGGAGAATCTCTGAGGGGTCAAAAAAAAATAAATACACATAAGAAGTAACTTAGAAAGATCCTTGATGCAATTCAGTTGTCTATTATTCCATGTTGACCTTGAAAATGTTATAGCCTGGTCATTGAAAGCCAGCTTGGGCACCATTTTTAGTCCCCTTTCCTGACTGTCAGGAAACACCCAGGTCTGCCTCCTGTGTTTCTGGGTATCTGAATGCTCTCAGTGGGTCTGCTGAGCTGGACCTGATGGAAGAGTCTGCAGGGCCATGGGGTATATAAATCTCCGCATTCCCGACTCAGTCAAGCAGAAAGCAGCTCAGTTCTGTGCCACAGTCCTTGTAATGAGATTCCTTTTTCCCAGTGTTATCAGTGATTCTTAACCCTTGGTAAGATCCTCTGCCAGCTGCTCGCCTTGTTAAACATTTTATTTTGAGCATTTGGAGAGTAAGTTCTCACTTTTCTCTCAGAGTAGCATCTGTGAAGAGCAGGCATGTATGAGTCAAATGGTGCAGACGCTGCTTTTCCTTTGTGTGTTCTTGTGTCAGGAGTCAGCTCCTTCTTACGAGGCGACAGAGGCCCGTGTTTGCTTCATTGATACTCTTTGACTGAGTTTTCACTTCAGTGCTTACTTTCCTGCAAATATGATTAAGGATCATCCAAACTTAATTGAGTCTTAAAAAATAAGGTTTCTCGGCTCAGCCCCTGGCTGAGTCCAACAGAGCTCCTAGGGTTAGCAGACACATGCGGGGAGACCACGCTGGCCGGACTTGAACTTCCACCTCCATGTCGGCGGGCGTGGCTACGGCTCACAGTGGTAGCCACCTGGGTTTGATCCCGGGCATTCCATATGGTCCCCCAAGCACTGCCAGGAGTAATTCCTGAGTGAAGAGCCAGGAGTAACCCCTGAGCGTCGCTGGGTGTGAACCAAAAAGGAAAAAAAATACTAAAAATTGTATTGATGTTTAAAAATTTTAACTGGGGCCGGAAACAGCTCAATGAGCTACACAGCATAAGCTGGACAAGGGACAGACCAGACCCACAGCTGTGCTGGCGGCTCGGCTGCTCTGTGACTGCACAAGAGGCTTAGATAATAATGAAGGTTAGAACCAGGTCCTTTCCCAGGATTTTTCTCATTTATACACTGTAATGATCATTGTAGTTGCAACAAACTGGGGAGTTGAGAGGTAGATGAAAAATGTTTATGTCACATTAGAACTCACTACCGAGTATATACATAGAGACTTACATCATAAACCATTAATATCTGTAGGGCAAGCCACAAAGTATAAGAGAAGAGAGAGAGAAGTATAGAGACAGAAACAGAGACAGAGAGAGAGAAAGAGATAAAAAAAAGGTGCCTGCTATAGGGGCAGGCTGGGATTGGGTGGGAGGGAGTGTTGGGACATTGGTGGTGGGAATGGGGCACTGGTGGAGGGCTGGGAGCTGGAACACTATATGACAGAGACCCAATTATGAAATCCTTGTAATTGTATACCTCACTGTGGTATAATAAAATTTTTTTTAAAAAATAAGGTTTCTAGGACCAGAGAGAGAGAGAGAGAGAGAGAGAGAGAGAGAGAGAGAGAGAGAGTACAGAGGTGGAGGCATGTGCCTTACATGCAGCTAACCTGGGTTTGATCCCGGACTACATGTGGTCCACTCCACCAAGCATGATCCCTGAGTTAAAAATCAAGGAGTGATCCTTGAACACTCACACAAGTTTAATTAAATGCCTAATGGTTGGGGGTGGAGTGATAGTACGACCAGGTAGGGCATTTGCCTTGCATGCAGCCAACCTGGGTTCGATCCCCAGCATCCCATGTGGTCCCCTGAGCACTGCCAGGAGTAATTCCTGAGTGCAGAGCAAGGAGTAACCCCTGAGCATATCCGGGTGTGACCCAAAAAAGCAAAAACTAAAATAAATAAAAAGCCTAATGGTTATTACTTGATTACTCTGTATAACCTATGTTGTTAACAAAAAATAATCTTGATTTTAAAAGGTATTTCGTTAAGGTCAACCTCTCTGAGGTTCAGAGGTGATGCTCACATGAAGCAGTTTCTTGGGGACTCTGGCTTAGATTGTTGCTGCGAACTGTCTTCTTCTGAGGCCAAAGAGCAAACCCAGGGCCTCACGCATGCAAGATACAAGCACTACTACTGAGCCATATTCCCGGCATGTTCCTGCTTATTATACCTTGTGAGGGTTTTGTGATGGAATTTTTTTGAGGCTCTTTATGTTCCTGGAGCAAGCAGATGCCCTTGGGCTCTACTAGCATTAGACAGGACATATGGAGATGTTACTGGTGCCCGCTCAAGCAAATCGATGATGAACGGAAGACAATGACAGTGACAGGGAGGGTTTTGTTTCTCCTCAGCAGTTCTGTGGAAATGAAATCCAAATTGCACTTGTTTCCTACTTCTGAAGCTCCCCTTTACAACTTGCTTTCCGGCTAGGTGCTTAGTAGGTTTTATTGGGGAAAAAAGGACCTTAGGAGCCGGAGAGATAATACAGGGAACAAGACGCATTGCACCCAGCTGACTCAGGCTCAATCACTGGCTCCTCGTATGGTCCTTCAGCACTGCTAGGAGTCACCCCTGAGGACAGAGACATTAGTAAGCCCTGAGCTCTGCTATGTGTGGACCTTCTGCCACCACCAAAACACAAGAAAATAAGAGGGAAGGGGCTGGAGTTCATTGGGGAGGGTATTTGCCTTGCATGTGGCCTACCCTGCTTCGATCCCCAGCATCCCATATAGCCCCCAAGCACCACCAGGAGTAATTCTTGAGTGCAGAGCCAGGAATAACCCCTGATCATTGCCAGGTTTGACCTGCCTCCAAAACGAAAAAAAAAAAAGAAAAAGGAAGGAAGGAAGGAAGGAAGGAAGGAAGGAAGGAAGGAAGGAAGGAAGGAAGGAGAGAAAGAAAAGAAAAGAAGGAAGGAAGGAAGGAAGGAAGGAAGGGAAGGAAGGAAGGAAGGAAGGAAGGAAGGAAGGAAGGAAGGAAGGAAGGAAGGAAGGAAGGAAGGAAGGAAGAGGAAGGAAGGAGAGAGGAAAAGAGAGAGAGAAAGAAAGAAAGAAAAGAAAGAAGGAAGGAAGGAAGGAAGGAAGGAAGGAAGGAAGGAAGGAAGGAAGGAAGGAAAGGAAGGAAGGAAGGAAGGAAGGGAAAGGAAGAAGAAGGAAGGAAGGAAGAGAAAGAAAGAAAGAAAGAAAGAAAGAAAGAAAGAAAGAAAGAAAGAAAAAAAGAAAGAAAGAAAGAAAGAAAGAAAGAAAGAAAGAAAGAAAGAAAGAAAGAAAGAAAGAAAGAAAGAAAGAAAGAAAGAAAGAAAGAAAAGAAAGGAAAAGGAACTTCCTGCCCACTTAAGAAAAAAAAAGCCATAGACACGCCATAGGGCTGTAATGGACCGGGGTCCAGCCACCCACAGCTGTCTCTTCTGCATATGACTGACAATAGCAGACTTCTGGCCAGTGTGAGGAAACTAACCAAGGGCAGGCGTCCACCTGGCACAGCCTGTGCAGAACACACCATTGTCAGGAGTAAACCCTCTTTGTCTGTCGCCTTACGGCAACATCAAAACTGCCTTTACAATCTCCCCCAATACTTTCCTTCCTTCCAGCTGTGTCTCTTTGTGAAAGGAAACACCAAGAGAACTTCTTGTTGAGCACTGGAAGAGAGCAGCCTGTGTGTTCTGAGAGAACATGGCACTGAGCACCTCTGGGTTGGCCTGACCTTCTCTCCCCAAGGCTCTGGCCAGTGGCTGCACGGAGATCGATGAAGAGCACTGCCTGCCTTTGGGAAATGGTGCTTGTTCATGCAGAGTTAATCTGCTGTAAGTGTTTCCTTGAGTTCTGCCTCCTGCAATTCTGGAAATTCAGTAGGATCCACCCTCCCGACAAAGGCATCGTGAACAGCGGTGTTGGCGTGCTGTGGCACAAGCCCTAACCTAAAACACAGGTTACCAAAGGTCCTGACTTAGCAACACCACTCCGAGATAGATGTAAGCAATATAATTAGTGATTATATTAGTAAGCAACATAATTAGAGATTTAAGCAATATAATTAGTGCCTGCTAAGGGAGCAGACGTGGGGATGGTGGGAAACGGGGGTCTTTGGTGGCAGTAAGGGCACAAAATTGTTTTTTAAAACTAAGTGCAACAAAGAAAAAATGCTTTACAAAAATCCTAGAATTTGGGCCCAGAGAAACAGTACAGCGTGCAGGTGTTTGCCTTGTTTGCAGCTGAACTGTATTTGATCCCCGGAACCTCATATGTTCCCCAGTCCCCACCGGAAGAGATCCCTGAGGAAGAACCAGGAGTACGCCCTGAGTACTGCTGGGTTTACAATCCTGCCCTGCCCAAAATCCAGAATTTGGCTAAAAAAGGGGAAAAAAAATCTGAAACATTGACTTTAACTTTTGGTGACTACTTAGTCTTGTAATTTTTTAATTCAGTGAACAAATTGTTACTTACACACACACACACACACACACACACACACACACGACAGGTGAAGTAAATCAAATCCCTCTAGGTCATTCTAGACAAATGAGGTGTTCAGAGTTGAATTTTTTTTTCTCTTTGGGTCACACCCAGCAATGCTCAGGGGTTTCTCCTGACTCTGCACTCAGGAATCACTCCCGGCGGTGCTCGGGGGGACCATATGGGATGCCGGGATTGAACACGGGCCAGCATGTGCCCTACCTATCCACTGGACTATCGCTCCGGCCCCTAGAGTTTATTTTTATGTTTCTTTATTAATCTCCCACCCTCAGTGTTGTTAGTTTGTCTATAATTCTCAATGCTTATTGTCCAGAAATTCTACTATGCTGCCCTGTAGGAAGACGGCAAATACCTCTTGAATATTATGCTCCTAGTTCCATTCAAGACTAATTTTCTGCTGTCTTTTTTCATTTCTATAGCCTGGTGGGTAATTTTTCCTGATCCCTTTTGGAAAAACTTGTAACCTGACTAAAGAGCAGAGGTCCAGAGTACGTGCTGTTGAGGATTCAGGAAGCGGGAGCAGGCTTAGGACACGGGGGAACAGGGGCTTAGGACGCGGGAGCAGGGGCTTAGGGACAGGGGGAGCAGGGATTTCCACCTGAAGCCACTCAGCTGTGCAGCTCTAGCACTCAAGGACTGAGCCTCTCATCTAAACACCTGCTGCCCCTGCTTTGTCTTCGGTTTCTGCTGGCTCTGGCCCTCTTAATTGGAGTGTGGGGCTCCAGCCTGATCCCTAAAATGAGCCCCCTTGCTGTGTGCCCAGCCAGGCTGCATAAACAGCTCAGGGGTTGGCTTTGAGCTGGAGTGAAGGAGAACCAGAGGGGAAAAAGCCCCCAAGCTGGGGTGGACTGGGGCAAGGGCTGGGGAGGGAGGGCTACTGGGAGCAGCTTATCAATTGCTGTCAGACTTGGGAGGAAGTCCCTCACCATGAAGTCATTAAAAAGCAATTTCATTTTGTGTATCTTGTGAGCCCAGGGTGCCCCCAAGTGTTGGTCAGGGTACATCACAGTCCCTGTTTCTAGCCTGGCAAGACTGAGTGATGCTTTTCAGTTTATGATTCCAAAACTCCTTATTTTGTGCCACCGGCTTTTCTTGCCAGAGTCATGTCTGGAAATAGAGTCTCCTGGAGGACCTTGAGGGATTTTTTATTTCATTTTGTTTTATTTGATTTTTAAATCATACCCTGAGCTGCCTAAAGTCAGAGACATGGAGAGTAGCCAAATTGTCCCTCCAAATCCCTGTCATTTTGGGGATCCGAGTCAGACCTTGTGGTCTAATGAAGGAAAGAAAGAGAAGCTCCGTGCCATTATGCCAAACAGTCGGACGTTCAGGGATGGTTCTGGTTTAGTTTGTCTCTGATTTTCAGTATTTACTTTCAGGAAATTCTTTCTTGTTCTCCTCTGGAAGGAGGGAAACAGCTGTTGACATGATATTAATGCTTACACCCTTCAGGACAGGAAGTTTTCTGTCTCTCTATTTGCCCTAACAGGTTTTTGTTTTGTTTTGTTTTGTTTCCTGATCTCTGTCTAAAACCTGAAATATTTAGGAAATGGGGATTTCACTTTGAATGAATCTTCTCTGCAACCTTGCTCTCAAGACTTGGTTTTCCATTATGTCGCTCAGGGAACACTTTAATTTGTTTTGTTTGTTGGGAGGGGGCTCACCCAGGAATACTGGGATTCCTCCCGCCTCTGTGCTTGGGGTCATTCCTGGAGGGACTCAGGGCAATATATGGTTCCGAATATTGAATTCATGTTAGCTGAAGAATGGCGCCAGGACCCTGGGACTATCTCTCTGGCCTAGAACTGACGTTTTCTACAGCCAACACCCTCCTGTGTCTTTCCTCCCGTGTTCAGGTTCCCTCTCAACCTCTTGGCATCCTCACATCTAGAAATATGCAGCACGAGATTGCCAGCGACACTGGAATGAGGCAGAAATTCCTTATTTTCCTAGTTTTTTTTTATGTATGATGCTTATTAGATTTTTTCTATTTTGGAGAGGTGTTTTTTTTTTTAATTTGCTTTGGTTTGACTTGTGCAAATATGATTCTGATTAAAGAGCAGCTTCCGCAGAAATGCATTTCCCAAAATTCCATCCACTCTCAAGTCTTTTCTTTTTTGCTTTTCTTTTGTGGAAGCCACTTCCTTTGTACTGGGAGGTGAGATGTACACAGTGCCAGAGACAGAACCCAAAGCTTTACACATACACTTCATGTGCACAACCAATTTAGCCACAATCCTGATCCTCCAAATGTTTTTTTTCAGTTTTCTTCCCCCTTTAAAAATATTGTTCTGGGGCTGGAGCGATAGCTCAGTGGGTAGGGCGTTGCCTTGCACACGCGCCAGCCTATGCTGGCCCGGGTTCGATCCCGGCATCCCATATGGTCTCCCGAGAACCTCCAGGAGTAATTCCTGAGTGCAGAGTCAGGAGTAACCCCTGAGCATTGCCGGATGTGACCCAAAAAAGCAAATATATAAAATATTGTTAAACCACCACACTAGCCACTACCTTCGGCTGTCCAGACACTGGGATACTACCTCACGACCAGATTAACAGAGCAAAACCAGTTCGAGCCCAGGTAGGCAGCTCCCAGAAGCGGGAATCGCTGGGAATTCATCAGATGGAGTCAGGGGTCGGCCATTCCCCCTCCATTTAACAGAGCAAAACCACTTTGAGCCCAGGTTGCGTGGCCGCTTGCAGCCACGTGGTCCATCAAAATAGTGGAAACAGTAATGTCCTTTAATCCACTGCATTCCACGATGTGCAGGAAAGTTTGGGGGGGAAGGAGAGATAGAGAGGAGAGAAAAGACATACAGAACCCGCCAAGCAGTTGAGGGTGTGGGAGGGGAGAGGGAGGTAGGGACATTGGTGATGGGAGATGGGTTTGGGTGGAGGGATGGGTGTTGGAACACTGTAGAAACAAAACTCTACATGAGCATCTTGCAATTGTATGTCTAAAATGGTATAATAAAATTTGGGAAAATAAAAAATTGTTCCAGAGCCAGTTAATAATATGGTGGGTAATGTGCTTGCTTTGCACATGACTACCCTGGGTTTGATCCCGGCACCACATATGATTCCTCACCAGCATGCCCTTCCAGGAAGTGATCCCTAAGTAAAGAGCCAGGAGTAAGCACTGCAGGGTGTGGCCCCAAACAAACAAACAAAAAAATCAGTCTGTTTCTATTGGTGAGACCTTCATCAAACTAACAAATGCCAGCTTGTTCACATCTTCACTTTGCTCTCAAACAGCGAAAGTTTTCCTTAAACAGACTTAAACAGTGAGCAATAGTTTCCTCCCCATTGTTGGGCTTGGAAGGCCCTAAAATTCTACTTGAATGTCTTTCCCCTGCCACTAGCCCCCTGAATGTAACTACTAACCCTGGAAACCTTTCTTTAATTATCCTTTATCTGCCTCTGTGTCAAAGCACGCCTCTTGTTTATGTGTGTAGGCCAGTTGTCCGACTTTACCACACATCCAGTTCTTGGCATCTCTGTCTCAGACATGTGTTGCCCATGTACTCATGGGCTTCTGACTCTAGGGTCACCGAATTAATCAGAAAAATTTTACCTTCTCCACTAATTTATGACTCTCATTACACTAGCGTGGAATCTGTCTTGTTTATTCATCCACAGTTTTTGCTTCTTACCCAATCATCATTCTTCATATGTAAATGTGTAACTGTGAGGAGCCCATTGGGAGGGGAAGTAGTTATGAGATCACAGAAATTAACATTTCCTGCTCCGTGGCTCCAACCCTTTGAAAAAGGGAGCTCTGCCACTGCACCCTTTTGTGGGCTGTGCCGTGGTAGGAGAGTGAGTAAAGTTTGAGGGGAAGGCAGTTTGGGGACCTTAATGTTATGGAGCCAGGTGGGAGGAAGCAGAAAGGAAGGTTCCAGGAAGCAGGAGCAGCCAGGAAATACCCAAAGAGGACCAGGACTCCCCAGAGTTCTCAGGACCAGCTCTGGGGAGCCCAGAAGGTGCCTCCCTCTAGCAGCCCAGGGTTATTGGGGTAACCATGTAGGGACACACGCCGAAGCCAGGTGTGCTCACTTAGGATCCCACTTCCCCATTCCTGAGGATTAGCGGGGAATTTTAAAAGCAGCCCTCTTGGCCCTTCAAAAACTAGACTACAAATACTTTGGGAAATAGATGGTTGCTGCCTCTTTGTATGCATGGAAATAGCCATTTAGACGCTGCAGGTGTTAGCAGAAAGTGGCAGAGAATGCTCTATTCTGCCAAAATTCCAGTGTGGGGGAGGGGGGGGACAGTTTTCTTTACAGCTCTTGCAGTATAATACCTTATTTTTTTTTTTAGGGTGCATTTAAAGAGATATAGGAGAAAAATGGTGTGCTCATAGATCAATTTTAATGCACAAAAAGGGGGAGCAGGAGACAGTACAGTGGTTAAGGCACATGGTAGGTCTGTGGGTTCAGTTCCTGGCACCACCTGGGCCCCTAAGCAACACTGGATGCAACTCTGGAGGTCTCCCAGCAACAACAAATGGGAAGGCCCTTTGCAAACGTCTTTTCAAATTAATGTTTATGAGTTCTTGGGATAGATGCCAAGAAGTGGGACTGCAGGGATGTAAGGAAGCTCTTTCTGTCTTATGTAAAAGAAAGCTCCGTAGGTTGAGCCAGAAGACAGTACACTTTAAAATCAAACTCAAACCTCAGTTCCAGTAACTGAGTAGAGTTATGTTAATTGTGTGTGTGTGTGTGTGTGTGTGTGTGTATAGGGGGGTGGTTTCTGACACAGGCTATTCTTGTATCACTTGTATCACTTGTCTTCCAGTTCATCATCAATTTGCTCGAGCGGGCATCAGTAACATCTCCATATGTCCTGTCTCATGCTAGTAGAGCCCAAGGGCATCTGCTTCTCCAGGAACATAAAGAGCCTCAAACCATTCCATCAGGTCATGGGAATGAGGTCTCTAATTGTTACTGGTATTTGGCATATCAAATACGACACGGGTAGCTTGCCAGGCTCTCCTGTGCGGGTGGCATACTCTTGTAGTCACCACAAGCTTATAGCAGAATTTCTCAGACCATTCTTTGGTTGGACACTTTGACTATTCTTTGGGGTACAGGAACCACCCTGCTTGTTGTAAGAGGCCTGTGCCCACTAAATTCCGGCAGGCCTCCTTTCCCTTTGAGCTCATGGCCACTGTGTTGTCTACAGACTTCACCACGTGTCCTCAGAGCATCACAAATAAAACTTCAAAGACTACTGTTCACAGTATCCAGGGTCTGGAAACAACCCAGGTGCCCAGGGACAGATCAGTGAATAAAGAAATGGTGCATGCACACATTGGCACATGATTCAACTATAAGATGAAACCGTTTAGTTTGCCAAAGTCGAAGTGACAGAGCTGTGCTTCCCTGACAGTGTGGGTAGGGTTGGGAAGGGGGTGGGCCACGGGAGGAGGAAAGACGCCCTTGGGGCATTGGACGATGGACATGGGCACTATGGTCTTGTGTGTTGGAACAAAGTATGTGTGAAACTGTCATTCACAGTGTTGTAGATCATTGTACCCCAATAAAAATGAAAACAAACATGGGACCGGATCAATAGTACAGCAGGGAGGGTGTTTGCCTTGCACACGGCTGATCGAGGTTTGATCCCGGCATTCCATATGGTCCCCTGAGCACTGCCAAGAGTAATTCCTGAGTGCAGAGCCAGGAGTAACTCCTGAGCATCACAGGATGTGACCCAAAAATAAAGGGAAAAAAAGATAAATAAAAGATGATGTTCCAGGTATCTGACATGTTACCTTTGCATTTTGATACTAATTATGCTCCTTGAGATTTTACACAGTGGGTTTTATTATTAGAATTAGAAATTAAATCTATGAGTAGTAAAATAGAAAAAATTATGACAGGGATTAGGAAATTATCCCATCTTACCTTGCAAAATATGTTATCTGTATAAAACCCTGAACAAGTGAAAGCCTATCACATTCATTTATTTAGACAATAAATTATAACTTTGTGTTTTTCAATACAAAAGTACCTCATTAAATGTGAATCTTAGATCCATAAAAAATCATTGTTGAACGTTATATGTCCCAGATAGTGGGTGAGTTACACAAAATCTTTTCTTAGGCTGACGTTATTTTCTTTGGCCATCCTCCTGTGGGAACAAGGGTGTTGCTGGTGTATTAAACAGTGTGTGTGTGTGTGTGTGTGTGTGTGTGTGTGTGTGGTTTCTGACACAGGCTGCAGGTGTGCTTAGTATTCTGGGAGTCTCCAGCAGCCTTTGATCTCGCTGTTTATCGTCCTAAAGCCGGGCCTGTCAGACTCAGCCTTACTCTCCTCTACAGAGTCCACGTGAGACAGAGTGAGGAGATGGAAGCCTGTGACTCTCGACTCCCTGGGGTCAGCATTTCTGTCCAGTCTGGTTTCCCATGCGCTTGTGCTGGAACAGCCATCTGCTGGGCTTCAGTGCATTCTGCCCCGGAGCTCCTGAATTATTAGCTCATTTCTCCCGAGGAGGGGGCCAAGAAGGGCTATTGAATGAAAAACGGCTGCATTCATCTCAGACTCACTCACTCTGGGTCTGATTTTTCTGGCGCCAGAGCCCTAGAAAGCTGTTCCCTGCAATGCACCAGGACCCATCACTTCCACAGTGGGTAGCTGCTGGGAGCCTGTTTGTGGGCTGAGATTAATGACCCAAGCACTCAGCCTTTCCTGAGAGTGGAGGTAGAATTGAACTCTGGGTAGATGTCTGACATTTTGAAACAAAGGGGAGTTGGTGGGGGCGGGAAGCACCAGCATTTCTCAGTCTCCTGTGGGTTCGTAAATCAGGGATGGGCCAGAACGAATTGCATCACCGCCAGCCCATGTACTGATGGGGCCCTATGTTTATCTGCAAATAGTCTGAGTAGAGCATACTTCAAGATGTGAGGCGTGTCCTTTAGAATCACGTACCGTTTATTGGTCCTACACAGTTTTATTTTTCCAAAGAAAACCCATCTGTGTCCACAGGGAAAGAAATTGTTTCATTGCTCTATGGAAAAGTACCCTGACCTGGCTGGCTGGAGAAAAGGTACATTAGCCACTAAAGGGGCTGCTCAGGTGAGAGAGAGCAGGAGAGAAGGAAGTGAGACCAGAGTCAGAGCCAAGGGCAAAACCTGCACTCAGGCCAGTGTTTCTGTTATGTCGGTGGGGGGGGGGGGCCCCCCCCCCGGGGGGCCCCCCCCTCAAGATAGCAATTTGATATTTGTGATATCATGAAATTAAAGTTTCTAATTTATGTAAAGTATTGTGGAAATGTCATCAAAAATAGCAATTGTGGGCCTGGAGCAATAGTACAGTGGGTGGGGTATTTGCCTTGCACTGGGCTGACCTGGGTTTGATCCCCCAGCATCCCATATGGTCCCCTGAGCATCGCCAGGAGTAATTCCTGAATGCAGAGCTAGGAGGAACTCCTGAGCATCACCAGGTGTGACCCAAAAGCAAAAAATAAAATAGATAACAATTATGGCAGGAACCTTTGGGGGTATATCTAAAGGGAGAGCATACTTATATTGCAGAACATAGGAACAGTAGGAAGTTAAGTGTTTCGTGATTGTGCCACACAATTAAAAGTATATTAAGTCTCTACCATTTTTCAAAAGTCGGAGTATTCTATTCCATTTTGTATCTCCCACGGTGTTTCGGGAACTGTGGTGCTCTGCCTTCCTTCTTCCTCTCTCTCCACTTACTCCCATTTGAGACCTACCACTGCCTTCACAAGGCATGCCAGCCTCCAGGCTGTCAGGAAGTAGGTGGCAACCAATAAAATTGATATCTTGAGGGGGGGGGGGCCGTGGGTGGGGCTGCTGCGCGGGCCTGGCCGGGTTGGCCGCCCGAAAAAAAAAAAAATGATTCCACCAAATTGGATGGCCATGTTATTATTTGGGCTATACTAGTCACACACATGCACTGGTGCACACACATACATACACACACACAAACACACACAGCACAAGCAACAGGGGAGGTCTGAAGAAAGAATGCAGGGTGTATGGTGATTGCATTCCATGTGGCCAGCTCCTGGGAGTGCATATGGTCCCCCAACTACTGTTAGGAGTGATTATGTGCAGGAATAGTTCAGTCCCTGAACACTGCTGTGTGTGGCCCCAACTACCCCCAAAAAAAAGGGTGTGTAATAAATTCATAGAAATCTGATGTGACTATAATTATATGGGTACTATGGTGGCTATAATTATTAATACTATTTCGTATATTTAAAATTTCCTAAGCCAGTAGATATTAAATTTTTTAACACAATAAAAAATTAATGCCGTTATATGTGAATAAATTAACTTAACTGTGATAATGACCTCACAAGGTATACACATATAAAATCATCATGTTGTAGTCTTAAATATATGCATTTTTATTTCTCAGTTGTATCTCAATAATTTTTATGGGGTGAACCACAAAGAATTTAAGCTACAAATCAGTTCCCCACCACTGGAGAAAAATCCCCATATTTGAGGGAATTAGAAAATTATACTAGATATGTTTCTCATTGTCAATTTTAAAGAGGCAAAATGATTTAAAAAAGAAATCTAGGTGGGTTCTTTATGGTTTAATGAAAATAAATGTTTGTCCAATGGCTGTTCTTCACCAAGTTTTGTGCTATTGAGGAAGCAATTCATACCCTGCTGTGGAGGAAAGAATGTGCAGGTAGATAACCACTCTCTGTATTATAGCTTCTCTGCCAGGTTTAGTGCTATATGCTATGGGGATTTGCATGATAGTTCAGTGGGGAAAGGGAAAGCCCTTCAATGTGTCTAGAAGACTTCGTAGGGACTCTGTCTTTCTACTTGGTTAACAAAAGACTGAGTTTTAGGAGTTTTCAAGATTGGTAAGGGTGGGCTTGGGGCTGGAGACCAGGTCACAGTGGGAATGAGGTCTTGGAGATCCTTGTGGTCACACCGAGTATCTGGACTGCACTTTTGACGGGCCAATGAAGAGCCACTGAAAGCTAATGAATGAACTGATGATTCTTACTACAGGAGATGCTCTTAGGAATAGGTGAGAGAAAACCTAGAAGGCTGATCAAGAGCTGGGAGTCTCTTAAGGAGAGGTGGTGGTGGAGATTACTTAGCAATAAGACATGGGTTTTCAGAAAAGGGAAGAATGTCTCTGGTAGGGTTGGGAACTGACCCTTCATTGCTGCATTGAAGATCATCAAGTCCCAGCAGTGCTGGGAGCAGAGTCCATGCCATGCATACATCAGTGGGCACAGATCAGCCCTATTAGGTCATCCGGGAAAGCATGCAAAGACCCAAAGTAAAGTTGGGATTGAGAGAAGGGGAAACGTTAGGGGAGAAGTAGAGAAAAAGAATTGTACTTCCCAGTGCTTGGTGGACATAGGGGAGAGGGAGCAAAGACCGATTCCCGCATGCCTAGTCTAAAGGGCTGTGATGAAGGCTGAGCACCTTCTCTTGGAGCAGGATCCTTCAGGAAGCTCTGACAACCACACGCATCAGGAACTAGAAGCCCTACAGGCTTTGTTCTCATGGGGTTTCATTGCTTGTCGCACGAGCCCTAGCTGGCTGTGGCCTCACTGAATGGCATTCTTCAACCTCAAGTCTCTGTTCACTGAACTGGAAAGGAGGGATGTGGGGCCTCTTACCTGAAACACAACCCCCCCAAGTCAGAGCTCCTTGGTCACTGTGGTTGTATGTACCCGCCCCCAGCCATTAGATTAGAATTTCTTAGGCTAAATGACAAAGACTTAAAGGACATCTGGAGCCAAATAGCTATTTCCTTGTCAAGTGTTAAATGATTGGGTTGGGATTCAAGGCTATAAATCAAGAGCTTGGAAAAACAGAGTAGATGGAGGGGTCAACAGTGACCGAGATGTAGGTGTGACCTGTGCATCAGCAGCAGAGAGTGGTCAGGCTGCCCACTGCTGCCATGGCCCTAGAAACAGCACAGGCTCTTTTGAATAAGCAGCTTTTATGAACAGGATCTTGTCAAGGCCACATGTGAACAACAAAAAGAAGATGATCAGAAATAGAATTGGACCATGAAATTGTGTAGAGAACTGATTAGAGAAAATAAAGTTATTTTAAGGACATCTGCTCTGAAAGCAGATGGATGCACATTGCTAAAATATAGAATAAGCATTTGCTGCAAGATGCCCGCCAGCATTGGGGTGCCTGTGTGAAAACGAAATGCAGCTTACCAGTATATTTTGTATTTTTAATTTTAAGAGTTTCATTTCTTGGCATGGAATCTGTACTGGAGAGAGGTTTTCTTTCTTTTTTTTTAAATCTTTTTTGTTTGTTTTATTGAACCACTGTGAGATAGATCATTACAAAGCTGTTCATGATTGGGTTTCAGTCATACAGTGTTCCAGCACCCATCCCCTCCACCAGTGTACATTTCCCAACACTAATGTCCCCAGATTCCCTCCTCCCTAAGCCCCACCCCCAGCCTGCCTCTGTGGCAGCCACTTTTCTTCTCGGATAATAGATTTTCTTATGGCTTCACCTGGTTCAGGCACAAGATTCTGGAATCAGAGCAAAGCTTAGCCCTGAGATGAGTTATTTTAGTCTCTTACTCCAACTTTCTACCTTATGTAAAGATCACTGTATCACTGTCTTCCCGTTCATCATCGATTTGCTCAAGCGGGCACCAGTAACATCTCCATATGTCCTGTCTCATGCTAGTAGAGCCCAAGGGCACCTGCTTGCTCCAGGAACATAATGAGCCTCAAACCATTCCATCAGATCATGGGAATGAGGTCTATAATTGTTACTGGTATTTGGCATATCAAATACGACACGGGTAGCTTGCCAGGCTCACGAAGAGAAATAAAGACTATTATTATTAATAGACAGGTAAGGTGTCAGATATAGACTTATGCATGCTTGTTACATTAGATACTTTTCCAAACTAAAGAGAAAATAAATTTGAGAACTGAGAACTGATATTTCCAAAACAAAATAATTCCGAGAAGCAGGTTTGTTCTCATGTTTGTACAGATGGATGAGCGGTATATGCATGACTTAAGAAGGCATATATGGGGCCAGAGTGATAGTATAGCAGGTAAGGTTGCATGCGGCCAACACAGGTTCAATCCCGGCATCCCATATGGTCCCCCGAGCACCTCAGGGATAATTCCTGAATGCAGAGCCAGGAGTAACCCCTGAGCATTGCTAGGTGTGAGCCAAAAAAGAAAAAAAAAAGAAGGTATATACGGAGCTGGAGTTACAGCACAGCAGGTAGAGCATTTGCCTTGCACGAGGGCAACCCGGGTTTGATAACTGGCATCCCATATGGGGCCCAGGAGCGCCACCAGGAGTGATTCCTGAGCACTGCCAGGTCTGCCTCTGCACAACCCCTAAAAAAGAAAAAAAAATATGTAAAGATGCTCAATATTTATTTTTGACTTTCTGTAAATTTTTCATTTTATTTTATTATTTGTTTTAGCATACAGAATCATTTAATGAAAATGAACAACCTTATAACAGAACTGTTGGGGTCAGAAATATCAGGCAGGAAAAACATAAAAAGCAAAAACATCCTATAGGAGTTTGAAATGTGTATGGAAAGCCAGTGTGAGTTAGGGAGAAGTGAGGAAGATGTGAATGGGATGGAGGAAGATGTGAAAGGGATGGAGGAAAACATGATGGGAATCAGAATCCACTATTCCTCATACGTTACCAGGACTTGTATTTTATTGAGAGCACCACTGTCAACACTCCTACGGGACAGCTATAAACTGCCCAAAATAGAAATAAAACTTGCATCACTTGTATCACTTATCTTCCCATTGTTCATTGATTTGCTCAAGCGGCACCAGCAACATCTCCATAGTTGTTATACTGAAGAGATACAGGGCTGCCTGGGGAAGGATGTCAAGACTTAGAGAAGAAAAGGGGACCAGGTGGGCTTTCCACTATACCATTCAGGCAGTCAAAATTCACAAACTCCACTTGAAAACTTGACATCTTCGGCTAGAGAGAGCTCAGTGGGATGGAGCACATTCTTTGAATGCTTGAGGCCTGGATTGAATCTCCAGCACCACATGGTCAGTCTCAGCACCCCACCACACCCAGCACAGCCAGGAGTAACCCCCAAACAGAGAGCCAGGAGATGCCTCCCTTGAGCTGCTGCATACGGTCAAACACCAAGAAAGGAAAGGAAGGGAAAGAATGAAAGAAGGGAAGGTGGGAAGGAAAAGGAGAATTATCCTTCCCTTGGAATATTAGAATTCGAGACAATTAGAGCAACTGAAAATCTGAAGTAGTGTTTCAGCAAATAAAGATCTAGGAAGCAAAGTTGTTATGAAGATGATAACCAATTAAAAATTATTATATCACCATGAGATAGATATCTACAGAGCTGTTCATGATTGGGTTTTAATCATACAGTATTCCAGCACCCATCTCTCCACCAGTGCACAGTTCCAAACACCAATGTCCCCAGTTTCCCCCCCCCATTGCCTCTATGGCAGATACTTTTTTTCTCTCTCTCTCTCTCTCTCTCTCTCTCTCTCTCTCCTTTTGCACATTGTGGTTTGCATTATATTCATTGAGGGGTTACTATGTATATACCTGAACCTACTTCCAGTACTCAATTTAGTCTAGCTCAGTTTTGCCAATAAACTCTAACTATATTATTGACCCCCTAAATTACAAACAGAGGTCACAGTGAAATGCTCCAAGAAAGATAAAAGTTCTGAGCAAATATTTGAAGAAGAGACAGACTGCAGTTTGAATTCAACTGAGTTAAAACCTAAAAACAAACAAAAAGCAACATTTGTTAGAGAAATAAAATAGAATCCAGTGACTCAGAGAGAATATATAAAAATATCTGGGATACAACCCGAAATTCTTCAGCTAAAGAAGAAATTAGGATATTTTCAATTCTCAAAAGAAAAGAAAATCAATATAGACCAGCCTTGATTCAAGCCAAATGTTGAATTGAGCAAAATAGTACCAAACATCTATTCTAACTACATTCAATGATGGGATATAAAATAGGCTTATAAATCAGTGCATGAAGTCTCATCTGAGGATAAAAAGAACCAAATATAAATTTTATAAACGGTTGGGTGGAGAGATAGCTCGACAGGCTATGCAGTCTTGCTTTCCATAAAGGAGATCTGGGTTTGATCGCAGTGACCTCTCAGCATAGAATTGGGAGTATTATATATCCTCTCACACTTGGTGTGGCCCAAGAATTTTTTAAAAATCTGAAATAGTATAATATCTGAAATTTAAATTTCTCTGAACTTAACATAATGGAAATAACAACAACAACAACAAAATCCATAAGCTTGAAAATTAAAGTCTGCAATATCCTCTCTCATATTTTATTGGTCTTAGGTATCTTACTACTTCCAAGTGGGATGTTTATACTTTTTTATAGAAGTCCCTCCAATATTTCTCGGAGGACCAATTTAGATTACTCTAATTATAGTTCCTCTGAAAAGCCTTCTCTTCCTCCTTCACCTATGAATAAGATTCCTGATAACCTTAGTTGGAGGGTGTTTTCCATGCCAGACTCTCTCCATCCCTGCACTCCCCTACTGGTCCATAGCATCTCTGTGGTAAAATCTGCTGATCATCCTATGGGACCGTCACTCCCTTGTATGTGACTCTGATTTTCTCTTGCTGCTTCAGGATTCTCTTCATCTTTGTACAGTTGACTTGTTATTCATTTGTTTATACCCCTTATAAGTTTATGGATTAATATAAATCTACAAATATGGGCAGTTTGTGTCAAATGAATATTTTTTCTTCCTGTTTTCTTTTTGAGCCATACCCAAGCAGTGCTCAGGGATCACGCTTGAAGGCACTCAGGGACTATATGTGATGCTTGCATTGAGCTAGGTTCAGCCTCAAGCAAGAAAAGTGCCTTAATCCCTGTTCTATCTCTCCAGTTCCCAGATGAACATATATGTGAATTAGACAGAAGAAAATTAATGTGAGCCTCGGTGTGCTATCAGATAGTTGGTGTGAACTATGCCGCATATGAGATAATGAGCAACATTTACATGCATTTATGGATCAAGTTTTGTTTGCATATGGTCTAAACTTGAGTGTCCTGTATTTTAGGCTGTTGTTATATGTATTTATTAACATCTCTGTTAAAAATTTAACTGGGAGCTTCACAAACGGCTGGGGGGGAGGCTGGAACTCGGCTCTCGCCGGCCCAGCTGACTATGGGGGTCCCGAGGAGGGCAGATGGGTTTTGGGAGAGGGCCCATCGCCTCTGGGGGTCCCAGAAGCAGCCGGATGAGACTCACCCATCACACTAGCCACCATTTTCGCTGTCCAGACGCTGGGAAACTGCCTCACAACCAGATTAACAGAGCAAAACCAGTTCGAGCCCAGGTAGGCGGCTCCCAGAAGCGGGAATCAGTGGGAATTCATCAGATGGACTCGGGGTCGCCCTTTCCCCCTCCATTTTGCCGAGCCTGGTGGCCCCCGCCCAGGAGCTGCCCAGGGGCCAGCATGCAGAGCTTCACAAGAGGCTGGGGAGGCTGGAACTCGGCTCGCGCCCGGCCCAGCTGACTATGGGGTCCCGAGGAGGGCAGATGGGTTTTGGGAGTGGGCCCATCGCCTCTGGGGGCCCCGGAAGCAGCCGGATGAGACTTGCCCATCACACTAGCCACCATTTTCGCTGTCCGACGCTGGGAAACTGCCTCACGACCAGATTAACAGAGCAAAACCAGTTCGAGCCCAGGTCGTGCGGCCGCTTGCAGCCGCACGGTCCACTAAAATAGTGAAACAGTAATGTCTTTTAATACACTGCATTCCACAAAGAGCAGAAAAGCTTGGTGGGAAAGAGATATAAAGAGGAAAGAAATGACATACAGAACCTGCCAAGTAGTTGAGGTGTGGGAGGGGGGAGGGAGGTGGGGTCATTGGTGATGGGAGATGGGTTTGGGTGGAGGGATGCGTGTTGGAACACTGTAGAACCAAAACTCTACTGAGCATCTTTCAATTGTATGTCTAAAATGGTGTAATAATATTTGGGGGAAAATAATAAAATTTAACTGGAATAAAGCCAGGAGATCAATGCAATGGTTGATGTGCATATTTTGCATGCAAGAGTCCTGGGTTCCATCCACAGTACTTCATGATCCTCTTGGGTATGTACATCCATGAGTGTGGACCCCAAAACAATAATATAATCAACCTATCTTGTTATAATTTTAATATTATGTTATTGTATTTCTATCAAAGAAAATCAAAAAAAGAACCTTTGTTTAAAGCAAATACGCTCATTTTATGTCATCAGATTTTCTTAAGCCCTAGAACTCATTTCCCTCAGTAGAGCTCAGAAAGCACCAATCTTAAGTGACTCTTGCATGAATGCTGACTTTAGAAACCTTTTCTAGAGAGAGTCTCTCATCCACTTTTGCACATTTGGAGCACCACCGCAGATATTGCAGGAAGAATAACAAGGAAAAATATGTTCATTCTTAAGTTCCAGAAGTCACTATCACTATCTTCCCGTTCATCATCTATTTGCTAGAGCGGGCACCAGTAATATCTCCATATGTCCTGTCTCATGCTAGTAGAACCCAAAGGCATCCGCTTGCTCCGGGAACATAGAGAGCTCAAACCATTATATTAGGTCACAGAAATGACCTAATATAAATGTTACTGGTATTTGGCATATCAAATACTACACAAGCAGCTTGCCAGGCTTGCCATGCAGGTGGAATACTGTTAGAGTCACCTCTAAATAAAGCATTTATTGATGAACCGCGAGGCCGCTAGCGGCCGCATGAGCCGGGCTGTAATAGTCTGGTCTGCTGGGTGGAGTTGTGACGAGAGGGAAGTCCGATGTGGAAAATGGCGGGCCCCATGGAGTAGGGGAGGGTGGTCTGGCTTGTAGTGAGGCTCTGCTGGGGTAGCAGGCCAGGGCTAGAACCCGCCATGCCTCCTGGGCGCCTCACGAGCAGCTGGGCACAGGGAGAGCAAGTAGCAGCTCTGCCCCATGTCTGAGAGTCTCTGGTTCAGCATACCTGGGCCGGATTGAGAAAAAAAAAACTGCTGCAGGGTGGCTGTCGATGATCCGGGCTGTGATAGTCTGGTCTGCTGGGTGGAGTTGTGACGAGAGGGAAGTCCAGAAGTCACTTAAGAAATTTTAAGACTCCAGAAGTCACTTATGAAATTTTCTTCCACAGCCAGAGTGATAGCACAGTGGGGAGGGCATGGGCATTTGCCTTCCATGTGGCTGACCAGGTTCAATATCCAGCATCTCATATGGTTCCTGAGCACTACTGGGAGTAATTCCTGGAGTGCAGAGCCAGGAGGAAACCCTGTGCATCACTGGGTGTGACCCAAAAAAAAGCAAAAATAAATAAATAAAAATTTGAAACCTGGAAAGCATCAATTGACTCACAGGTCAGACTCAGGAATGAGAGGTCTAACATCCCTTCCTCAAGACCCTCACTGGGTGCATCCCACCTGTAGACACAAAGGAGAGGTCTAACATCCCTTACTCGAGTTCCTGGCTAGGTCCATTCCATGTGTGGGTGCAAAGCTCTGAAAGGGAAAGGTACAGGAAAGATCAGCTCACTGCTTGGGCCTGCTCTGGAGACAGCTGACTCCCTTGTAGTTAGTTAGTATTTAACCCTGAAACTTTTCCAGGAGGAGTTTATTCACGTTGACTCAGCCTTATTTCCTGAAGGCATAATTGTGAGCTCTACCCGGTCTGTGCTACTTTAGGTTTTGCTATGTTTAAGGTTAACAATAGAAATTAAGTATAGGGCAACTCTATGATTTAGGCAAATTGTTAGGTTTAGGGCTAGTCTAGGGTCAGGGTTAGTATAAATTTAGGATTAGGATTAGGATTTTGTTTAGAGTTAGGTTAGGAATTTTATACGGGTTAGGTATTTGGCTTGTCTGTGCTTCAAGGTAAATTGGAAGTTTAAATAATTGTTGATTGTTAATACTATGCTAATTGGCAGTGTTGGGCATTGGGTTCTAGGGTTCAGGTTAGTGTAAATTAAAGTTAAGATTAGGACAAGGACTAGAGTTAAGGTTAGGGTTAGGGATGTATCAGGGTTAGGTGCTAGTTTTTGCTGTATTTAAACTTAACTTTGCAAATTGATTATAGGGTGATTGTTAGATTTAGGCTAATTGATAGGTTTCAGCCAGGCTATGGTTAAGGTTAGGATTAGGGTTAGGATAATTTTTTTGTAGAGGTTAGATTTTGGTGAGTCTTAAACCACCAAACCCAATGTTTTAAAACATGAAAATGGCCTATTGTTAGCTTTAGGCCATTTGGTAGATTTAGGTATGTATGATCCTGGTTGAGTTTTGTATAGGTTGAATTTAGTATTAAGATCAGTGCTAGGGTTAAATTTAGGAATTGTGTAGGATCAGGTGTTAGATTTGGTTATGTTTAAAGTTAAAAATGTGAGTTAAATATAGAACAATTGGGGACAGAGTAATAATATAGTAGCAATAGTAGGGTGTTTGCCTTGCACGCAGCTGACCTGGGTTCAATTCCTGGCATACCATATGGTCCCCTGAGCACCACCAGGAGTAATTCCTTAGTACAAAGCCAGGAGTAACCTCTGAGCATCACCAGGTATGGCCCAAAAAAGAAAAAATAAGTACAGAGCCTTGGTTTAATTTAGGTTTAATTTTAGATTTAGGATTTCGGTTATAGTTAAGTTGTTTAGGGTTAGATATTATGTAAGGGTAGGTCTTAGGACTGGCTGTTTTTATAATTATAAATTAAAGATAAGTCTAGGACAATTGTTATATTTTGGCTAATTGCTAGGTTTAGACTTAGACTAGTTCAGAGTTAGTATTGGGTTAGAGTCAGTATTGGGTTTAGGGTTAGGAATAGGATCGAGGTTTATGTACAAGTTAGGTGTTGGGTTTTTCTTTTTTTTTTTTTGCTTTTTGGGCCACACCCGGCAATGCTCAGGGGTTTCTCCTGGCTCTGCACTCAGGAATCACTCCTGGCGGTGCTCGGGGACCATATGGGATGCCGGAGATCGAACCTGGGCCGGCATGGGCCGGCCGCGTGCAAGGCAAACGCCCCCTACCCGCTGGGCTATCGCTCCGGCCCAGGTGTTGGGTTTTTCTTTGTTCAAATTAAAAAAACACACAAGCTAAATGCAAGTTAAGCATGTGGTAATTATTTAATTTTGGCTAATTAAGTTCAGGCCTAGGCTAGGGTAAGTATTTGTATAGTCACAATGTATTTCATCCCAAGGCTCCTAAAAGCTTGCTTATCATTCAAGACACCCACACTCTTGTTAGTGCCATGCTGATGAGCACTGCACAGCATCTGCTCTCACCAGCACTAATTCAGGTCTTTCCTTGCATGGAATTTACATTCTGTGTAGATAAATTCTTCAACATGACATTTTAATGGGTATTTCTAACAGAGTCCAAAAATCAATTAGAACTTTGGCCCACACAGAAATCTTTGTTTTTTTTAAAGACCAAAGAGAGGCAGGGTGCCAACAGGTCTCATCAGAGAAGAGTCTACTTCCCTAAGTGCAGATGAGTGTCCTGCAGCAACCACCCTCTCTCCCAGTCTCACATCAGGTTGAGTTTCTCTGCTCCTCGAAGCTTGTGGTTTGGGTAGTGTAGGAAGGAGTCTTGCAACTTAGATGGGATGTGCAGCATAGGGAGGGGACCTCAGTGTGCCTGGCTGCATGGTCTTAGCAGTCACTGTTTCATCCCTTCCTTTATCAGTCCATCTGTAATCCAGATCATGATATTGTGGGGAAATCACACAAGGGACATTTCGGTTATTTATCAAATTCATGATAAACAATCATAACATTGATAAACATGAGGGCACTGTGCACCAGTCTTAGATAAATTCATACATGTACTGTTTCTGTGTGTTCACTTTTAAGAGGAGGCTTTGCAGAGGGGTGCTTAATGATTGCTTTTCTGAAAAGGGCTGCTCAGTTCAGTAAGTTTGGAGTCTCTGCTTTATTGCAGGGTGTGTGTTTTGAGTGATACCATACCTGCCAAGGCTTAGTCATGGCACAGTTCAGGATGCTGGCAAGAGAGTGAAGACACCCTCAGTGGGGATCATTAAAACAGAGTTTCAGGGACTGGAGAGATAGTACAGGGTTAACACACTTGCCTTAGAAGAATCTGACTCTGGTTCAGTCCCCACCACTGCCAGGAGACATGCTTGAGCCAGAAGTAAGCTATGGACACAACTGTATGCCCATGTATGGACATAAGGTCCCCATACCCCCAAAGGTTGCCCAAGGTCCCCCATAAAAGTTACATAGGAAGAATTCAAGAGAAGGAGCCAGAGTTATAGTACAGCAGGTAGGGTGTTTGCCTTGCGTACAGCCAACCCAGGTTCAATCCCTGACATCCCATATGGTCCCCCGAGCACCTCCAGAAGTAATTCCTGAGTGCAGAGTCAGGAGTAACTGCTGAACATTGCCTGGTGTGACCCAAAAACAAAAAAAAATTCAAAGAGGACAGCTGTATAGGAAGAATTCAAAGAGTAACAGCCATGTAGGAAGATTCAGAGGAACAGCAATGCATCGTGGTGTTCAGAGTGGGATGCCTCGGGGGACACTAAGGGATGAACTCTGATGACTCTTGGAGACTGCTCTGGTGGCCATCAACACCCACCACTGGGGGAAGAGAAATAAATATCCCAGGCCCTGTTCCCATCTTCTATTCTCTGGATAGTGTTCCCTTTCTTCACAACCACCTGGAAGCCAAGGAGTCAGGGGATGGGGTATAACAGAGTGAGGAAGAGAGCAGAGCGGGTCAGAAAAGCAACACAAGTCACCCATTCACCCGTCTCTTAGATGAAAATTGTCCTGACTCCATTCATCTTGGCTTTGGAATTTGGTTGCACATGAGACACGGGTGCATTGGCCCTGGGCCCTTAGCTGTAAGCACCTTCATCCCTTACTTTGTACCATCCCCGCCCCTGACTTGCTTCCAGCCTCCTTAGTCACTGCCCTGGAACTTCAGGGGCCCGACATGGGCAGTTCTGTGTGACGAATGTCCAGTTCTTTGTGAGGGATATCCGTTCTTCTGTGGCTGGACAGAGTTGCATCATCAGCTTACAGTAGAAACAGTCCTGGTTTCCCTGGCAGGCAGCTGTCCATGACCCCTCCCTTATTCTACCCTTCTCCTTTTCCAGGATGGAGCTTCAGCATGGGCTCGGCCTACCAGTTCCACAGTTGGCGTGTATTCGTGATTGTGTGCGCGCCCCCTGTGTGTCCTCAGTGGTGGCCCTCACGCTCATGCCCGAAAGCCCACGCTTCTTGCTGGAGGTGATGTTTGCTACTATAGATACTCATGGAGACCACTACTGGAGGGAGGGCCTTGTTAACTCTAGGAAAGTTCCTGTGCCCCTCTTGAAGATAAATTTTGCCTTCTATGAAACTAGGGAAGGTTTGGTTTCATGGAGACATGCTTTAAACAAGCAGTGTGATGGCCAGAGGGAAAGTGCAGGGATAAAGCATTTGCTTTCCAATGCAGCTGACTCTGGTCTTATCCCGGCACTGCATAGGGTTCTCTCAGCATCATCAGGAGCAAGCCCTGAGCACAGCGCCAGGAGTAGCCAGGGATAGCCCCTATGGAGCCACTGAGTATGGCCCCAAATTCCAAGAAAATAGAAAGGAAAATAAAACTCAACAAGCAGCGTGTGAAAAAGCTGCCTCGTGGTCAGAAAGTACTCATGTTCTTCCTAAGCAAGTAGCTGTTCACTCAAGGAAAAGAGAGGACAGCCTATCAATGTGTGAATGAGAGTTTACCATCCAAAGATGCTATTTCTCCACTTTGTGGAACTCTCTCTAGTGGGATCCTCTTTGGTGGGGAGTCGGGCCCTCGTGCATGGTTTAAGTTCTAACCAGAGCTAGAGGTCTTTGATTATATTGGATTGCGGTGGTAGAGCCTGTTCTACTATTAAAAGCCTTTTGGAACTGAAAAAAAAGATGCTATTTATAATTATAGGAACATTGGTTGAACTGCTAGTTTGCTCATTATGTCCAAGGAGGCCAAATATTCCAGTGGGAGGCACTTAAAGTATGTTGCATAAGTGAACCTCATTGGATCAGAAAATACAAGACGGGAGTGGGAAGTTTAAGTATTTTACCTCCTAGCAGTGCTCTGACTTCTCACATTTCTTAGGTTGGAAAACATGATGAGGCTTGGATGATTCTGAAATTAATTCATGATACAAACATGAGAGCACGGGGTCAGCCTGAGAAGGTCTTCACAGTAAGTACTGAGCCTGGACCCCTTGCTGATCTTCTAGGCCAGGGACCAGGACCCTCATTCTAAAATAGCTATATGGTTTTGGACAGTCTAATTTAATGAAAAGAAGATGCATGGACTTGTTCAGGAGGAACCATGTTTGGTTGTTGGTTTTGTTGGTTTTTTTAAATCTTTAGTCATTTGCTGTCACATACAAACTCAAGGTGCTTATTCAGTTGGGACCTTTCAGGCAGTCATAAGGGAGACATATGTAGGCTTTTTTATAAATAATATCAAATATAGTCTGCAAAATAAATGAAAATAATCCCTGATGAAGAGTCCTTTGCCATCTTAATTGTTTTCATAATGTAAAGATAGAATCAGTCTGACCTCTACTCAAATAATCGAAATTCTTAATTATTTTAATAATGATTATTCTTTGAAACAAATGTTCCTGCAGGAGTTGGAGATAGCCACAGGATAGAATAATTGCCTTGATGCGTTTAATCCAGGCTCCATCCCCAGCACCACTTGAAGGTCTTGCTGGGTGTCACCTCAGAGGTCCATGGTCACTGTCTGGGCGGCCCTGGTGATCCCCACCACACTCAGGCCCTGGCACTAAACTCCTGACCCAGGTGGGCAACTCTCTTTCTCAGAGTGACCCTGGGCCCTCTGAACAGCTCTTGGAATCACACACAGACACACAGACACACACACACACACACACACACACGCCACACACACACACACATGCCCTGCAAGCATAGGTTTGCAAGTTCAAATCCTGGTACCAAATCATGCTCCTGGACAATCAGGACAGTCCACAGACTGATGTCTCTGGCAAGAAGGTTCTAGAATATGACTTAGTAACTTAATTACCAAGGCAATACTGTCAGCCCCACTGTCCAGGGATCCCCAGCAAGGAAAGAGAGAAAAGGGCCTTCAAGCTTCTGCCTTGTCCTAAATTCTGTCAGCAGAAGCCACTAACCCCACCCTCTCTGGAACATTAGTTCTTTGTTTTCTTCCTCTTCCTCCTATCCAGTGGTCACTATCCCTTTTACTCTCTATCCTAAACATTACTCATCCCTCAGCCTTTCCTTTTTGACATTTTCTGCCACTGATTTGGTCAAACCCTCATTATTCACTATTTCTCAGGAATACAGAATTCTTTGCGGTTGACCAAAACACTGTAGTCTTCCTACTCAGAAAGCCCGCCAAGTACTTTTGCAGGACTGCCAGATGACAGCATTCCTTATAAGCCTGAGCTCAAATTTTTCAGAAATTTGAAAGTCTTCTCTCTCACACCTAGGTCAACCTGAGTATCCCTCACAATAAGTCTCTGCCATCTGATACAGAATCTGATGAGGATTCTTCTCACCTTCTGTGGGATTGATGAAGAACCATGTTTTACGTCTGCAGCTGCAGAGTCTAGTGTCAGTCCTGTCACCTCTCCTTTTTTTGGTTTGTTTCTGGGCCATGCCCAGCTGTTGCTCCTGGCTCTGCGCTCAGGGATCACTTCTGGTGATCAGGGAACCATATGTGGTGGTTCAGGGCTCAGGAACCATATGTGGTGCTGGTGATCCAACCCAGGTGTGCTGCATGCAAGCAAGCACACTACCCCACTGTACTATCTCTCTGGCCCCAGCTCTATCACTTCTGAGTGCCACCAATAAACAGGCACTTAGGGGTGGAGTAGAGATTTCCCAAAGTGATATATTGAGTGATAGTGCCGGGTGATAGTACAGAAGGTAGGGCATTTGCCTTGCACATGAGGACCTGAGTTTGAGCTCCAGAACCCCATATGGTCCTCTGATCCCCTGCCAAGAGCACAGAACCAGGAATAAGCCCTGAGCACCACCAGGTGTGCCCCGAAACAACCAAAACAAAACCAAAACCACCATGGTGTTAAAGTCATGGTACTATAATAGAGAGCCACAATGGTTGCTGTAGATAATAATTCCGTATTGTGTGTTGGAAAGTTGCTAAAACAGTAGTCCTTAATGGACCTCATCTTGAGAAAAACACTTTAACTATATGTGGAGAGACGTCAGCTAGAATTTTGGGGTGATCATTTTATTACCAAGTACGTGATCAAGTGCCAAGTCATTTGCATTGCAAATGTCACTGGTATCAATCAAATTCTATTAATGTTTTCAATCAGTTAGACCTCAATAAGGGAGAATTGTTGGAAACAAACTCAGCCTCTTGAGAGAGAACTCAGCAGTTTTTATTTTTTTTAACAACTCCTATTATTTATTTTTTTTTACTTTTTTATTATACCACTGTGAGACATACAATTACAAAGGTGTTCATAATTGGTTCTTGGTAGTACAGTATACCAGTACCCATCCCCTCCACCAGTGCCCCATTTCCACCACCAATGTACCCCACCCCCCCCACCCCCCAGGCTGCCTCAATAGCAGGTACCCCAGTATCCTCTCTTTCTCTCTCTGTCTCTCTCTCTGTCTCTGCATCTCTCTCCCTCTTCTTTTACACATTGTGGCTAGCCCTGCAGATATTTAGAGTTTATCACTTAAGTCTCTTTGTGTATATTCAATGGTGAGTTTTAATCTGCCATTACCATTTCACACATTTAGTAAAACACTGGTATCTATTTATATCCTATTAATGAATGCAGTCATTCTATATCTGTCCTTTTCCTTCTGACTAATTTCACTCAGTATGATAGTCTCCATGCCCATCCATTTGCAGGTAAATTTCATAATTTCATCTTTTCTGACAGCTGCATAGCATTCCATAGTGTAGATGAACCACAGTTTCTTTAGCCAGTCCTCTGTTCTCGGGCATTTAGGTTGTTTCCAGATTACTCAGCAGTTTTTATATACAAATTATTTTACAGGTAAACAGAATAAAGACCCCTAAACAAATAGATGAACTCATTGAAATTGAGAGTGACACTGGAACATGGTACCGGAGGTGTTTTGTTCGCATCCGCACGGAGCTGTACGGGTGAGTGACAGGCCTGCCCTGACTTGCTGACAGCTGGTGCATGTGAACTTGGTCTAATGCAGGGCTGACCTGACCAGCTCCATGAGCGGGACCTTTTGCCCAGGACCCCTGTCTCTTAGATAGAAGCAGGTCATAGGATCCCTCTGGGATGAGCTATACAATCACAGCTTTGCATCTCTGGGAAGGAAGGAAAGGGGCAAGGTGTCTTGGTAGTGGGGGTTGTGGGGGTGCTGAATTCTTGTCTGTGTCCATTGGCCTGAGAAGCTGAGCAAAGAAATCTCCAGGAGCTGAAGAAAATGCCAGGGGCAGACCAGTAGCTCAAAGAGAGAAAGACCCTCAGTCTGATTCCAGCAATCCAGAGCCCTCTCAGCACTGCCAGGAATGCCCTCAGTAAGCCCTAGCACTGCCACGTGTGGTCCATGTATAAAACTAAATTCCCAGGGCCAGAGAGACAGTACAGTGAGGAAAGTGTTTGCCTTGCACATGGCTGACCTAAGATCGATCCTCAGCATCCCATATGGCCCCCTGAGCACCGCCAGGAGTAATTCCTGAGTGCAGATTGAGGAGTAACACCTGAGCATCACCAGGTGTGATCCCAAAAAGCAAAATCAAACAAACAAACAAACAAAAAACCTAAGCTAAACTAAACTAAATTCCAATTTGCTTTTATGTTTAAATGGATGTCATCTAAAGATAGCACTTTATAATAATTTGGTTGAGAGAACTGGGGGTGTGATTATCTAGATCACTTGTATCACTTGTCCTCCTGTTGTTCATCAATTTGCTGGAGTTATCTAGATAATCTAGATATCTACATAATGCAAAGATTTATTGCAAATCGATTATCTAGATAACTGCATTAAAAACAAAACAAAACACTATTTCTAACATCTTACAGATCTGGCTGACTTTTCTGAGATGTTTCAACTACCCTGTCCGGGACAACACAATCAAGCTGACTATTGTTTGGTTCACTCTGTCCTTTGGGTAAGTGAGGTGCTTGGGGCTTGAGATCCTCACATTTCCTCAGGGTGATTGTTGCGTTTCCTCAGGGATTCCCAGGCTTGCTGCTCTTTCCTGGGCTGTTTGATGCTATTGACCTGCTATTAAGAAAGAATATTTCTCACCTCAGATTTGCTAAAAAAAAAAAAAAAAAATTAAAGTTTTTGCAAACCACGTTTTTTTTCTCTCCTGTCATGAAACCAGGTTGCCTTGGGGAATAGTATGTGGAGCTGATAGTTCCTGGAGGATTCATTCCCCACCTCCCCCACCACCATTTCTCTGCTCTCTTCCTCATTGTTCAGCTGCAGACACACGCCTTTGCTCTTCCTCCAATATGCCTCACTCTGCCCCTCTCAGCCCTTTCACTACCCTTGGCCCACAGACCTGGCTGCTCTTCACCTTACCTCCTCAGGGTCTCCTCACCTCCTCTGCATCTTTCCTCCCTGGTCCCCTTCTCTGTGACTCCTTCCCTGAGCTTCTTTAAACTGGTAGTGCCTTCTGTTCTCCCTATCTCTCTCTCTTTTCCTGTTTTTGGGGCCACACCCAGTGATACTCAGGGGTATCTCCCGGTTCTGTGCTCAGGAATTACTCCTGGCAGTGCTCAGGGAACCATCTGGTTTGCCAGGTGAGCCACGTACAAGGCAAATGCCCTGCCTGCTGCACTATTGCTCTGGCCCCTACCATTGCACTCTCTTGCCCCTTCTCCACTTTTTATTTTGCATTCATATAGTTCCATCTCCTAATATATGAAAACAATTTTTCCTTCTGTAAGGAATAAGGTTCTTTCTTGCTCCCTTGGAGCTCCTCCAAGAATAAGAATAAGGTTCTTTCTTGCTCCTCTGTGAGCACAAGATTTCAAGCAATGCAGGTTCCTGATATGTGTCCATGGCTACATAATACAGTGTTGTCAGAGGAACAAAAATTCCACATGTAAAGTAATGAGGAGGTGGGGAGGTACTGGAGCAATTGTACAGTGGGGAGGGCACTTGTATTGCACCCAGCTGACCCAGCTTCAATTCCTGGGTGATAGTACAGAGGAAAGGGTGTTTGCCTTGCACACAGCTGACCCAGGTTCCATCCCGGCATCCCATATGGTCCCCCGAGCACCACCAGGAGTAATTCCTGAGTGCAGAGCCAGGAGTAACCCCTGAGAATCACTGGGTGTGACCCACCCCCACCCAAAAAAAATGTAAAAAAACTGTCACTGAGGTCCTTGTTGCCTTTACAAACTGTCCTCTCTGTCTCTGCAGGTACTATGGACTGTCTGTTTGGTTCCCCTGACGTCATTAAACACCTGCAGTCGGATGAATATGCATCATTAATTAGAAAGGTGCAGAGAGAGAAATATGCAAATTTCAGTATTAACTTTACAATGGAAAATCAGATTCATACTGGAGTGGAATACGACAATGGCAGGTCCAGAAACTTTGAAATAACTTGTTAAAAGCTTAATTCTTAGTATTGACCTTCACTGCACTAAAACTTGCCTGATTTTGTTTGTTTTGTATATTTAGTCAGCCTCAATACAAATAATAGGAAAAGAGCTTAAAAGAAAAAAAGTGCACATGTATCCATGACTTCCCTTAAAACTCTGGGGACTCAAGGGACGGTCCAGGGATTGTCTTGCATGGAAACAATCTTAGTTTGATCCCTACACCTCCTGGTTCACCACATGCTGCTAGCAATGATAAGTAAAACCAGGTGTGCACAACTCCCCCTTCCCTCAAAATAAACTACTCCACTGGACCTGAGTTGCTTCATGTTTATTAAGAAGTCGACTCGGGCTAGAACAGAGGGTAGGGCATTTGCCTTGCACGCGGCTTCGATCCCCAGAATCCCATGTAGTCCCCCAGAAGTAATTACTGCCAGGAATAATTCCTCAGCGCAAAGCCAGGTGTAACCCAAAAAGCCAAAAAAATTAAATAAGAAATGGGCGAATGAGCAATGAAACTTAGAGAGACCTGGAGGTAAGCAAAATTAAGTTATAGAAGAGAAAAGTGAAGAGTATGAGAAAATAAGATGGGTTTTAGGTTCTTTAATTCAGAGAAGTCTGAGTTGTGATTTGACTGATCCCTCTCTTCCTGACTAAGAGGTCCATGTTTATAGTTCACCCTGCATGGCGCTGAGTGCTGAAAGGAGGCTAAAGGGACAAACACGATAACCATTCAGTAACTGTGCTTCAAACCATAATGCCCAAAAAGGGGAGGGAGGGAGGAGAGGGAGGGAGGGGGAGGAGAGAGAGAGAGAGAGAGAGAGAGAGAGAGAGAGAGAGAGAGAGAGAGAGAGAGAGAGAGAGAGAGAGAGAGAGAGAGAAGTATTCTCTGGGAGCCTGGGTTTGAGGCACAAAGAGGAAAATGAACACTGTGGGGAGAATGTTTGAGCTGGCAGTTCAGGAGATGTGTGTACCTGACCCACACCAAGGACCACCTTCACTCACCCACAAAAATGTGCTTTAAGACTGTACTTATTTTTTGACAGAAATGTTAGAGCCAGGACTCTATAATTCTAGGGTGAAAACTTATTTCCTTTTCAAAAATCTTGTTACTCCCTTAGAAGTTTCGACTAAATGTTTGTGTCTTTGACTCACATTTTCTGGTAATATTTTTGGCCGTCTGAATTGGATATTCAGGCAGTATGATGTATCTAAATTAGCATTATAATGACTATGGATAGTGAAAATAGTAAAACTAAGTCTTTGGAAAACGTTTATTTCAGAAGGTGATAGAATTTTGGGTTGGGGCCTCCCAAGAAGTTTAAGTGTCTGGGCTCCTCCCAACAATTCTCAGCCAACCAGCGCAGTAATTCTGTGCACAGGCCTGAGGATGGTGTGCTGTAGGGGGTCAATATTCTACATGTAGCTGAGATATGTGGAGCTTTTTGACAGTCTAGTTAGGTCAAGGAATACCTTTGACTGTGAGAAGAAAATACTCTTGGAAAGAATGTGACCTCTGAATTTTTTACCTACCTCACATACAGGCGCCAGATTCTCACACCCTTTTTTTTGTTTTTGTTTTGTTTTTTTTCTTGCTTTTTTGGGTCATACCCAGCAATGCTCAAGGGTTACTCCTGGCTCTGCACTCAGAAATTACTCCTGGTGGTGTACAGGGATCATATGGAATGCCGGGGATCTAACCCGGGTCTGCTGCATGCAAGGCAAATGCCCTACCCGTTGTGCTGTCACTCCGGTCCCTCTTTTTTTTTAATTGCTAAAGTTATGATCTTTTTACTGGGTTGTTACATGCAAGCTGGACAATCTATGTTATTGTTTCATTTATGAACTTATTAAATGGAATGGACTTCTCAATTTTTTAGCAAAGATGTTCCTATTAATCTCTTATAAAATGTACAATAGTCATTCCCAATCCCACCACAATTGCAACTATGGATAACAATTATTTCAGATTTTCCCTACTTGAGCCCATCCTAAGTAGATACTCAGTAATTAATTTTGTATTGTTTGTTATACATAGTCTGCTGATGTATGGTAGAGAAATATTTTCTTTTTCTTTCTTTTTTTTTTTTTTTTTTTTTTGGTCATACCCAGTGATGCTCAGGGGTTATTCCTGGCTCTTTGCTCAGGAATTGCTCCTGGCGGTACTCAGGGACCATATAGAATGCCGGGGATCAAACCAGGTTCGGCCACGTGCAAGGCAAACACCCTACCCACTGTGCTATCGCTCCAGCCCCAAGAAATATTTTCTTAGAAGAAAGTTGGGGTGGGAGCGATAGCCCAGCGGATAGGATGTTTGCCTTGCACGTGGCCAGCCTGCGCCCCCGGTTCAATCTCCGGCATCCCATATGGTTACCCGAGCACCGCCAGGAGTAATTCCTGAGTGCAGAGCCAGGAGTAACCCCTGAGCGTTGCCAGGTGTGACCAAAAAAAAAAAAAAAAAAAAAAAAGTTAATGAGGATTGTTCAGTCTCCCAATCTCACTCCCTTTCTTCAGGATAGTTGGAAGTCCCTCCACTTGAATGAAGAAGTCTTGTTTGTGTTTTCAGTCGAGGAAGCTGACTTTCATTCAAAGTTAGTGAAGAAGCACATTCTCAAATGGGAGCCATTAATCCCAGAGCTGGAATTTTCTAGTAAAGACAGACAGAGGAATGAGGGACAGTAGTTCTAAAATAAAGGATCAGCTGCCACAAGTAATGGCTAAACTGCCCACCCACAATGCGTGAACCACAAACACCTTACCACTTTTCCAAAGCCCAGAGACGTTATATTGAATTTCATCTTTTTTCTAGTGGAAAAATCATACTGGTGAGCAATGAGGTCACCAGAGCACAAGCTTCGTAAGAAAAAGGGAAGACTCAGGGCTTAGAAAGCACAGAAACCTTTCTCTGAGACTTCAGAGAATGGGAAGTCAGATGATCACAATTCCTAAGTTGTGTGGCTTCACTTCAAACCCTGGCGGTTGGTCACTAATGTACATTTTCTCTGTATGTTGGGCAGATTCCTCGGGGTCAAGTTCAAATCTGTCACTTTCAAAGACTCAGTGTTTAAGGCCTGCACCTTTGAAGATGTAACATCAGTCAACACCTACTTCAGGAACTGCACTTTTATTGACACTGTGTTTGACAACACAGGTAGGTGTCTGCTGTAGGTGTCTTGCCTGAGACCTCCTCCAAGGGCAGGACATGGGACAGAAACCTGACATTCATGTGCTGGTGTGGGCAGAGGCTATGAAGGAAGGGAGGAGGAATGTGAAATTCCTGGATTTTTTACATTAGGTTGGATACAAGTTACGATTATATTATCCTTGGTCAAAAACAAACCAGCAGTCAGTGCTTCTGGCCTTCAGAGGAGGTTGAGTCTGACTCCTCGGTAGACTTTGTATGAAAATTAGAGTCTCAAGGACCGAGGAAAATTCTGTCCCTTCTCTGCTGCCCCCAAGGCCCATAAAATGGCAATTATAAGTCTGATTCATGCCCATTTGGAAACAGATTGCTGTTGTAATTGCAGCACAGAGGCCATTAGTACTCTAACCATCGCCTTTATGCAACATAATCATTAAAATGAAGTTGCATTGTAAAAGGGATAAACAAATAGTAAAATTCACAGTGGGCCAACCATCAGCTCGCCTTTATTCAGCCTCTTTGGGATCTTATTCGTTCCCTGTCAGGGCCTACACAGTCAAGTCAGCCAGGCCTCATAGCTGTCAGGGGTGACGGGAGAGAATCCATTTCCCAAGTTCTCAGCAGACTTCTTACACTCCGTCAGGAGCCGCATGGTATCAGGTTTCTGAGACTTGATGCATTGTCCTTTTCTGTGCCCCCAGATTTTGAGCCATATAAATTCATTGACAGTGAGTTTCAGAACTGCTCATTTTTTCACAACAAAACGGGATGCCAGATCACTTTTGATGACGACTACAGTGCCTACTGGATCTACTTTGTCAGCTTCCTGGGGACACTGGCTGTGCTGCCAGGGAACATCGTGTCTGCTCTCCTGATGGACAGAATCGGGCGCCTGACCATGCTAGGTAGGTGCTGGGTTTCAGGTGGGCCTACACTAGCTGCCCCTGCAGGCCAGCGGGTGCAGCTCACACACCCCAGCCCTTCGGGACGCACACCCTGCAGGCCCTTCAGACCCTGTGTGGGGAACACGGTTAAGGAAAATTATGTCTAATCACATTTCATTTGAGCAGCTTTCATGAGCTCCCAGACTGAAAAGTTAATTTAGTGTGACTAATGTGTATTTTTCCACTTAAGTAGCCGAGTCATTGATACTTTTCATGCCTGCTGTGATCAGAAGGCAGTTAGAGAGGCGAACCTTTCATACAGGTGGACATCCATGCACCCCTGCTTTCTGTGGCCCCTTTGCAGTCCCCACCCCAGCGCCGTCCCCAGGATTTCACTTGACTGCAAGGGCTTGAAGCCCACCGTGTCCCTGCTCTGACATGCCGAGACTTTCCACGTCCTTGTTCTGATATCCTGAGCCTTTCCAAGCTTTCTGTGTAATTCCTTGCCAGGGGGCTCCATGGTGCTCTCAGGGATCAGCTGCTTCTTCCTTTGGTTCGGCACCAGCGAATCCATGATGATCGGAATGTTGTGTCTCTACAATGGACTGACCATCTCGGCCTGGAACTCTCTGGATGTGGTCACTGTGGAATTGTACCCCACTGACCGAGGTTTGTTGACCTAGGGCTCTAAGAAGAGCTGCTTAACCCTGGGTGTGATTGTGAAAAGTCATAAAAAATGAACCAAACTGACATCCCTCCAACTGCCCCCAAGAAATCAGAAACTAGAAAAATAGCTGTTTTCTGGTATCGTTTGGGAAGAAAATAATCTTATATTGGGCCAGGGAGATTGCTGAAAGGGCCGAGTGCGACTTCACAGACAGAGATTTCCCCATTCCATGGTTCGCGGTCCTACTTTCTGAGCACTGAACTGGAGCTAGTCCCTGCCTCCCTAACACACACACACACACACACACACACATACACATACAACAACAACAACAACAACATGTGGCAAAGAGAAAAAGACAGGAGGAAGAGGAAAGTGGAGGAATGAAGGTGAGGAAAAGGGAGGGGAAGGGAAGAAGGAAGGAAGGGAGGGGAGGGGAAGGAAGGAAGGAAGGAAGGAAGGAAGGAAGGAAGGAAGGAAGGAAGGAAAGGAAGGAAGGAGGGAGGGGGAAGGAGGAGGAAGGAAGGAAGGAAGGAGGAAGGGAGGGAGGGGGGAAGGGAAGGGAGGAAGGGAGAGGAAGGAAGAAGGAAGGAAGGAAGGAAGGAAGGAAGGAAGGAAGGAAGGAAGGAAAGGAAGGAAGGAAGGAAGGAAAGGAGGAAGAAGGAAGGAAGGAAGGAAGAAGGAAGGAAGGAAGGAAGGAAGGAAGGAAAGGAAGGAAGGAAGGAAGGAAGGAAGGAAGGAAAGGAAGGAAGGAAGAAGGAAGGAAGGAAGGAAGGAAGGAAGGAAGGAAGGAAGGAAGGAAGAAGGAAGGAAGGAAGGAAGGAAGGAAGGAAGGAAGGAAGGAAGGAAGGAAGGAAGGAAGGAAGGAAGGAAGGAAGGAAGGAAGGAAGGAAGGAAGGAAGGAAGGAAGGAAGGAAGGAAGGAAGGAAGGAAGGAAGGAAGGAAGGAAGGAAGTTGTGAAGACAGCTCACAGAAATCAGGATAGCAATGTGTTTACAATTACTGTTTATTGGAAAGGACAAAGGTGTGCATAGGATAAGCTTCAGAAAGGTCCTGTGGGCAGGCACCACTGTTGCTGAAGCCATGGAAGATGACCCCTCCTGTCACATGGGTGCATTCACCAAACTTGGAGTCCCTGAGCCATATCATTTAGTACTGACTTCTAACCTGTTATGCCGATGGAATAATGAAAATGGGAGAACTATGTCACATACCTCTAAGGCAAAACTAAAAATCATTATAATAAAAATTAAAATATTGGGGACGGGAGCGATAGCCCAGCGGGTAGGGTGTTTGCCCTGCACGCGGCCGGCCCATGCTGGCCAGGTTCGATCCCCGGCATCCCATATGGTCTCCCGAGCACCGCCAGGAGTAATTCCTGAGTGCAGAGCCAGGAGTAACCCCTGAGTGTCGCTGGGTGTGACCCAAAAAGAAAAAAAAATTAAAATATTTTTTATCTAGCCGGAGATGCGAGTCTGCATTAAAGGACATACCTTGCATATGTATGATTTGAGTTTGATCCCTGGAACCTCAAAATGGATATTAATATATAAATATTCATATTTAATTATTATAATAGTACCACTCTGTGAGCCAGGTATGTACCATGTTAAGTGGTAATGACTTTTATGCAGATGGGCAAGAAATATCTAAGACTGACACTGTCCACAGCCTGGCCTCTGGTTTCGGGGCTTTGCTGGAGAATCATTAGTTAAGCATAATGTCACCTCATTGGCCATTGTTGATTAAATCATTAGGTTTATCGGATTAAGCTATTGGATTAATTGATGGAATTGAACTATTAATTTAAGAAGGGCACAGGCCTAGAACCCAGGCCCTGCCACCACCTACATTGCTTCCAGCCCTCTCCGCAGCTGGAGCTACACGAGAATACACTGTGTACACTGCATGTATACTACATGTATTGTGGATGAATAGAGAGAAGACACTGTGTATAGGGCATGTCTTGGGTCCTCAGAACTGGCTGGAGTGTGACTGTGATGCGCCACCAGGCCCACAGCACTGGAAAAAGTCACATGACATGACATCACATAACACTGGGGGAAGTCAGCTCCTGAAAAACTCCCACCCCATCCTAGACACAGACATGGGAATTTGGTGTTTTTAGTTTGTATTTTTATTTTTTGGGTCACCAAAGTGATTCTCAGGTGTCACTCCTATGCTCAGAGTAACCCCTGAGCATTGCCAAGTGTGCCTCCCCCACCAAATATAAAAAATAAAATTCATTTGTTATGAGCTGTGGTTTTCTTCCTGTCTCCCGAGAGCTGTCGGCTCCCACTTCCCTGAAAGCTGTTAGAGCCCCACTTCTTCTTCACCAGCCTCCAACCAGGTAGTAAACGTTTTCCCATGACTGTGTTCCACCACCTAGTGGCTGCACCCAAACGGAGGATGGGTCATGTGACATTCTTTATTGCCATGCCTTGTGTGTTTCCCCAACCTTGGGAAACTCCTAATTCTCCTACAGTATGGGGATAGAAATCTTGGTTCTATGCTCCATAAATCCACTTGAAGCATACACAGCATGGCATAGAGAAAACTGTTCTTAATGATTGGGGGAAAGCAGAAAGCCAAATTGTCTGCATTTTGTGACTTGTAAAAATATGGCTATGATTGGGAGTACATGAAAGGAAGTTCAGAAATGAAACCCAGGGCGGAGTGATAGCCCAGCGGGTAGGGTGTTTGCCTTGCACGCAGCCGGCCCGTGCCAGCCCAGGTTCGATCCCTGGCATCCCAAATGGTCCCCGAGCACCGCCAGGAGTAATTCCTGAGTGCAGAGCCAGGAGCAACCCCTGAGCATTGCCGGGTGTGACCCAAAAAAAGTAAAAAAAAAAAAAAAATGAAACCCATTTTGGGGGGGTAGATTTTTTTTTTTTTTCCTTTAATATATAGTAGTGAACCCAAATCAACTTAAATCTAAAACTTTCTCTAAAAGGGCAGGGCTCTCCATACTTGGCGATACCTTATTTTTGCAAGGCTTATGAGAACACCAGTGCCAAGACCACAAGTAGAGCAGTTGGTCATCATTTCTGTGGGCATAGACCTGGCACTGGTGTGGTCACATGTTTAAGATGCACCAAGTTAGAATCCAGATCCCTCATAAGGATGGGAACACTTGGGAGCTGTGTGTGTGGCTGGAGAGAGGAGTCACAAATGCCGCAGGTATTGAAAGGAGCAGCTGGCTACTCTGAGGCCAGGGCAGCCCTGTGCACTATAAGGAGGCTGTAGGTTTTGCGTCCACCCTGGGTTTTCATCAGAAGAACTGTGTGTTTGGTAAGTGAAAACAGAGGCTCTTTAGAAATCAAGATTTAATCATCTAATTTAGAAGTTTCAGGTATAAATGGCTCGGTTGCCTCTTAGCACTGCTTGGAAGTCTCAGAAAGTTCTGGCTACTGTCAGGGGTAAGAGAAGATGACCTCCATAATTCATAATGTTATGCTGTACCAGATGTGTATAGCATGGGGAAATGTGGTTATTATAACCCAGAGGTAAAGTATGTGTGGGTCATTCCTCAGCTTCAGTGTCAGGGGCTTCAGACAGAGAATGCTTTCTTTTCTCTTATCAGCAATATACACACCAGTCATTTCCCCCTCCAGGATAACGCAGCTTTTTTTTTTTTAATTTTGGGTCACATCCGGCAATGCTCAGGGGTTTCTCCTGGCTCTGCACTCAGGAATTACTCCTGGGCGGTGCTTGGGGACCATATGGGATGCCGGGGATCAAACCTGGGTCAGCATGGGCGGCCGTGTGCAAGGCAAACGCCCCACCCGCTGGGCTGTCGTTCCGGCCCTAATACAGCTTTTCTTACTACCCTACAGTGTTTTAGGGGGCTAGATGGTACCACAGGTTAAACCTTGCATGCAGCTCACTCAGGTTCGATCCCTGGCACTGAATCTGGTCAAGAGTCCCTCCGGGAATGATCCCTGATCAGAGCTAGGAGTAAGCCCTGTGCAGAGCCAGGTGTTTTCCAAAACCTTAAAAAGATCCTTGGTCAGCGGGTAGGGTGTTTGCCTTGCATGCGGCCGGCCTATGCCGGCCGGGTTCGATCCCGGCATCCCATATGGTCCCCTGAGCACCACTTGGAGTAATTCCTGAGTGCAGAGCCAGGAGTAACCCCTGAGCGTTGCTGGGTGTGACCCAAAAAGAAAAAAAAAGATCCTTGGTGGGGTTGGAGCGATAGTAAGCAAGTGGACATTTGCTTTGCGTGCAGTCAACCTGGTTCAATCCTCATTGTGCCATGTGGCCTCCTAAGCACCACCTGGAGTGATATCTGAGCAGAGAACCAAGAGTAAGCCCTGAGCATTGCCTGTGTGACCAAAATAAAATTGCTTGTAATTATGACTCCAGAACCTTAAAAGGGCTAAAGTTGTTCTAAAAAGTGAAAGCAGGTATTTTCTTTGCTTTTTTTTTTTTTGGGGGGTCATACCTGGCAATGCTCAGGGGTTTCTCCTGGCTCTGCACTCAGGAATTACTCCTGGCAGTGCTCAGGGGACCATATGGGATGTCGGGATCGAACCCGGGCGGCATGGGCCGACGTGCAAGGCAAACGCCCTACCCGCTGGGCTATCCCTCCAGCCCCGAAAGCAGGTATTTTCTAAAGACAGATTTTCTGTACAAATTTAGTCCTGTGTCACTCTAGAAAAGACAAGACTACACAGACAATAAAAAAAATGGAGGTCACCAGGGTTGGGGGATGAAGGCAGGGTGAGTGGACACCCAGAGAGTCTTCATGCCCCTTCCTGAGTCTTCACCAGTGGGTACAAGATTGTCCATCAAAGGCTCTCACGCCCCTACCTGAGTCTGCACAGTGGAGGCAGGATCCATCAAAGTCCATCACAGTTTAAAGAACATGCCACGCAAAGGGAAACCCTCAACCTATGGCTTCCAGTTAATAATTAAGTCTAGTACCTGTCTGCCCATCTGTGGGAACAAATGTTCCTCACTTGGCTGTCAATGACGAGAAGGCGGGCGCTTGTGTTGAAGGTGTCCTTAACTTTGTCTCTTTCCTTGCAGGGCCACAGGCTTTGGCTTCTTGAATGCCCTCTGCAAAGCAGCGACTGTCCTGGGCAACTTAATCTTCGGTCGCTGGTCAGCATCACCAAAGCCATCCCCATCCTGCTTGCCTCTACTGTGCTCGTGTGCGGGGGCTGGTGGGGCTGCGTCTGCCCGACACCCGGACGCAGGTCCTGATGTGAGGTGGCCTGGCCCAGTCCTGGCCCCCTGTCAGCTTCCCTGGTGGACAGACTCGAGGCTTCCAGCTTCCCAGAGGACCCAGGTGGCCCCATACCAGAACATTCCTCTTTTGCTGTGACCGACCCCCCACATACGTGCTGTCGCGCCCTGTTGTGTGACCTTGCCGGTTTTTTTGTTTGTTTGTTTGTTTGGGTTTGTTGATGCTGTTTGTCGTTATATTTCCTAAGGTGGATGCTTATTGCTGCCAAAAGCCCATGGAAGTCCTTTTCTGAAGCTCTAAGTCAGCCGAGCCTCCATGAGATTCCTTTTGTTGGTGGGCCAGGGCCCCAGAAAAGGCTCGTGTTGTAAGGATAAGACTCCACTCCCTGTTGGGCCCTCACGGGATAAGGCTGTGGACACGTGCTGAGGAGAGAAACAGAAAGGTTTTTATTTTCCCTCAGAGTGGCCTTTCCTGTTTGCCTAGCAGAGGACTCCCAGTAATGCTCACTCTGACAGCTCGACCTGCCCGAGAAATCCCTGGGGACCAAAGGGCTGAGAAAGGCTCTTCAGGCACCCAAAGCTAAGGGGGCTCTGCTGTGAGCATTCCTGGTCAGGAGAAACTTCCAGAGGCCCAATGGAATGTACGGAAAAATGGAGAGCAAGGGACAGTGTTCTGTGTCATGGTGTGTGTGTCAACCAGAAATCAGGGATCAAAGTGGGAGAGGGAGAAAGAGAGAGGGAAGAAAGTATGGGGAGAGAGAGAGAAAGCTCTTTTACTTGCATTTTCCCAGCTCCCCCGTACTCCCATCACTCCCTCTGTGAATCTTGCTGGATTCTGGCAAAGAAAGCACCTTCCTGCCATATGCGTCGGCCTCCTGGACAATGCTATCCATCCACACAGTCACTGGTTTTGAGATTGTCAAAGTGGTGAATTGCAAACTCAGAAGAAAACTGTACCTCAAGGGACCAGACAGTGCCAGGGGTCAGGCCTTTAGGTCTGTGGCTGACACCAGGCCATCCTGACACCGCCTGTCCCCATCACAGCCAGTTATCCCTTTGGAACGCCAACTGTGGCTTGCGGGGACACTTCTCTGAGTGGCTGTGGGTTACTGACTCTTTTGCTGTTCTTTTGGGTCCTGCCACTCCTTCTTCTAGCTGCCTCATTCTCAGCTCCATGGAAAATCCTGGGACCAGCTGGAACCTTCTCTCCAGCAAGGGCAGCCTCAGAGGATGGTTGATGTGACCACAGAGCCCCATTTCATGAGCTCTGCCATCACTGCACATTCCCTGCACAAGGACCTTGCCTGACCTTTGTTGGTTCTCCATCCAAGCTTCCCAGGTGGCCCAGAGGGATCAAACCCCCTCTCCTCCCCTCTCCTGGATGTCCTGTGGTCAGGGACCCTTCTTGATCGCCACTTTGTCCCCATCATGTTCCGTTTTCCTCTCTCTGTTCCCTCTCATTGTTCCTGTCCCCTCTCTTTTCTTCGCTATGCTCAAGTTGTTCTGCAGAGTAGGTGGTGTGGCCCAGCTGGCCTGCTCTTGGGCTGGGTCGCCTGCTAGCAAGGTGCAAGGCAGAAGCTCTTGGTTTTCTAGTGACAAACAGACATGCGCCCAGCAGCTCGTTATCTGCAGGAGGAGGAGAGCGAGAGGGCTTGCTAATGTGCAAGAACCCACTTGTTCCTCTATTTCTAACACCTTTGCTATCAAAAACTTCCCTGTAGTTCATTGGAATCAGTCCATAATGCACCCAGATGCTATTATCTCAGAGTCTCCTTAGGAAGGGAAAGAACAGCTGCTCCACCCCTGTAAGTGCTGTGAAGAGTCTTACCCCAACTCAAGGGCAGCTCTGCTGCCAAGGCCCCCACCCACACCAGCCAGGGTCCCTCTCAACCCCACACTGGACCCTGCAAGGTGAGAGAAAGGACCCTAGCCCAGGCCCCACACTGATTCACAGCCAGACTGAGATGAGACAAGGTACAGAACGGAAATCATGAATGTCTCTGGCCTCAGTTTCCCCTTCAGCATAAAAGGACCCAGACTAACTTCGCTCCTGGAATCATAGCAGCCTCCCGTGCCCAGAGCTCTGCTCTCCCATCTGCCTCCTGGGCAAAACTGTTTTCATTGAAGCTGAATGAGGGAGAGTTGGTAAAGGTAGGAATTAGGCAATCGTGGAGGAGCTTAGGTGGCCATTTGGAAACCCCAGTGGAGAAGCCAGGGAATGTCATCACTGGCATGTTGTCTGTGGTCTAGTCCCTGAGCAGGGCCTGTGAACAGTCCCATTAGCCTCTCTGCTCCCCGGGACCCTCAGTTTCCTGTGGACAGTCCCATTAACCTCTTGGCTCCCCTATGCTCCCTGAGACCCTCAGCCTCCTGTGGACAGTCCCATTAACCTCTTGGCTCCCTATGCTCCCTGAGACCCTCAGCCTCCTGTGGGCGTCCCATTAGCTCCCCTAGGCTCCTGAGCCCCTCAGTCTCCTGTGGCTCTCCCCCCACCTGCTTTTCTGTCCTTGGATAGACCAAGGCCTACACAAAGCCCTTCCACAACTGCCCTTTGCTGGCCATGCACCCTCTGTAGAGGCACCACATCAGAGCAGCTTCCCTGTCAAAGCTGTTGAGCGGCCGCTTTTCTGAGTACTTTGAGAACCCAAGGGAGAGGCGGGGGCTGAGGCAGAGGCAGAGGCTGGGAGTGACAGAAATGAGAGTCTAAGATGTCGTTGAAAGGGTTCCAGAGGAGAGATTAAGGCGCAGCTGAGACTTTCCAATCCCTTGGATCATTTCAGAAACATTCCACAGAACACCTTCACATTTCCCCGCCAACCAAAACAGAATCCGATACTCTCCTTTCTCCTGCTCAGGACCAAATGACCTATGTCTGCAGTAAGCCGCCACACCTGCTCGTGCACTGAAGCCAGAAATGTCTGTCCTTGACCTTGACCCTGTATCACAGAACAAACTGGCTGGTAAGGGGCCTACTAGGGAGAAACTGTTTTCCCTGAAACCCCACATCTTCCTAAGTAAACGTGGTCCAGTTTGTAAAGCAACAGAAGCACCCTCGTGTGCAGAATAGGACACTGTTTTGGGTTTGATATTTTTTAGGGTTTTTTTTTTTGTGTGTGTTTTTTTGTTTTGGAGCCATACCTTGCAAAACTCAGGGGTCACTCTTGTTGGGGTTCACAGGATCGCATGCAGTGCCAGGAAAGAGGAGGGCACTCTGAAATGGGCGACCTATTTCTTACAGCTTAGTTTCTGCCAAGTCAAGTGTGCTGAAATGAAGCTTCTTTTTGACTCTCTAAAGTGTCTATAAAGGGGGCGGAGCGATAGCACAGCAGGTAGGATGTTTGCCTTGCATGCGGCGACCTGGGTTCGATCCTCGGCATCCCATATGGTCCCCTGAGCACCAACAGGAGTAATTCCTCAGCAAGGAGCCAGGAATAACCCCTGAGCATCGCCGGTGTGACCCAAAAAGCAAAAATAAAATAAAATAAAGTGTGTATAAAAGGCACAGAGAGAGGGAACAATGGGAAAGGTGCTTGCCTGACCCAGGTTCAATCCCTGAGCGCTGCCAGGAGTGATCCCTGAGTGCAAAACCAGGGGCAAGCCCTGAGCACTGCCTGGTATGGGAAGGAAGGAAGGAAGGAAGGAAGGAAGGAAGGAAGGAAGGAAGGAAGGAAGGAAGGAAGGAAGGAAGGAAGGAAGGAAGGAAGGAAGGAAGGAAGGAAGGAAGGAAGGAAGGAAGGAAGGAAGGAAGGAAGGAAGGAAGGAAGGAAGGAAGGAAGGGAAGGGAAGGAAGGAGGGAGGGAGGGGAGGGAGGAGGGGAGGGAGGGAAGGAAGGAAGGAAGGAAGGAAGGAAGAAGGAAGGAAAGGAAGGAAGGAAGGAAGGAAGGAAGGAAGGAAGGAAGGAAGGAAAGGAAGGAAGGAAGGAAGGAAGGAAGGAAGGAAGGAAGGAAGGAAGGAAGGAAGGAAGGAAGGAAGGAAAGGAAGGAAGGAAGGAAGGAAGGAAGGAAGGAAGGAAGGAAGGGAAAGGAAGGAAGGAAGGAAGGAAGGAAGGAAGGAAGGAAGGAAGGAAGGAAGGAAGGGTGAAGTGTATGCAAAAGAAAATGAACAGACCCCCTAGGGTGTTGTCCCTTATTTTACAGGAGTTAATGCGTCTGTCCTATCTCTTTGCTCTGTTGCCTCTCCCTTGGGCCCAGGGCTGCCACATAGTAGAGCATCTGCCTTGCATGTATGAGATCCTGGGTTCAATCCCTGGCATAATTAATAAAGTGGACTAAAAAATAAGTAAATATTGGCCCTCCTTCCTAGTAACAGCATCTCACCAAGCAAACACCACCATTGCCAGGACTTCCCTGGGTCTTTCTCAGGAGTACCCAGGACGGGGCCAGAGCGATAGCCCAGCGGGTAGGGCGTTTGCCTTGCATGCGGCCGGCCTATGCCGGCCTGGGTTCGATCGCCGGCATCCCATATGGTCCCCTGAGCACCGCCAGGAGTAATTCCTGAGTGCAGAGCCAGGAGTAACCCCTGAGCATCGCCAGGTGTGACCCCAAAAGCAAAAAAAAAGAAGAAAAGAGTACCCAGTTCCAGTGTAGCAAGTCCCAGATTTTATGAATACTGAGTTGGAGTTCATGGGGCCACGTCAGCTCTTGCTGAGGGCTGGCAGGGATGTGGGGACAGAGCTGGGGGAAATGCTCCCTGACTCCTGTTGCTTCAGGTGGTCTGTAGCAGTTTCGAGACCTCCCAGGTGCTAGCGATGAAGACAATGCAGGACCTAAGAGCCCTTTGCAGGAGCAATAAGCCCTGAACACAGCCAGGTGTGGCCCCCTCCGCTCCCTGCCTCAAATATTAAAAGTCTGAGGAGACCCAGAAGTTAAAGCTCAACATTTGAGTCAAGGAGGAAGAAGGAAAGTGCTACAGGAAGTAGACGCCTTCCCTGGCCGCAGATGTCCCCGTTTAATGCAGGCGTTGGGCTGGAGGGATAGTACACGGCGAAGGCGACAACCCAGTTCAATCTCCCTTATGGCCTATGGTCCCTGAATACCGCTAAAAGTGACTCCTGAGCACAGTGCCAGGAGTAGTCCCTGAGAGCCACCAAGTGTGGTCTAAACCCCTAACTGACAGATGCTGAAATGGCAGAGCACCCTGATGGCCCACCCTACCACATTCACATTCCTTACAGCCTAGATTGCCCCAAGCCAGAAGTAGTTGCGCCCTCTGTTCAGATCCATGCTGGGCTTGGCATCTAGCCAGCAAGTCACCAAAGCAGCTTCCGGCTCCCCAAGAGCTCTAGGCATGGCTGGTCACAGGGGAGCAGGTCACAGGTGGGGCCTAGTCACAGGCGGGGCTGGTCACAGGGAAGCTGGTCGCAGGTGGAGCTGGTCATCAGTACCACGAAGGGCATGTCCAATGGACGGACAGTTGTCACTATTTAGAAATTCAGTGAGGGGCCGGAGCGGTAGCCCAGTGGGTAGGGCGTTGCCTTGCCGGGCCGGCCTGTGCGGCCTGGGTTCGATCCCGGCATCCCATATGGTCCCCGAGCCGCCAGGAGTAATTCCTGAGTGCAGAGCCAGGGTAACCCCTGCAAGCGGGTGTGGCCCAAAAACAAAAAAAAAAAAAAAGAAATTCAGTGAGATAAACGGACAATGACAGGAGCTATATTTCAACACTAAGGTTATTCCCAAATGTCACTTGCTGTTTGCGTTTTTGTACTGTCTGCGTCTTTGAGGTGATAGTAAATGCCCCTACTCATGTCTGTGTGGCTGGAATATGATGGCAGCTGCCATGTGCCTCTGCCTCTGTGGGCGGCTTTGCTTTCCATTGTACCTTGCAATCCACGGTTGAGGTTGTGTACCGTGGAAATGTCAGCTACTACAATTCCCAAACCTCCCCCCCATGATTGCTAACCATCTGCCTGTATGCCATTACCCAAAGCCCCAAGTGATGACGTGCCCCCACGGCAAAGATCCAGCCTCCCCACAGGAAGCCCGAAGGAAGGGCATACCTGGCAAGCTCAGCACTGTGCCACTGGAAAGCTGTTGTCAGATCTGTGTTGGACTGGGCAGGGCAAAGTGTCCTCCAAGTTCCTAAACTATTGTTCCCAAGCAGAATCGATGGCAGCTGGGCCCTTCGACACTGTACAAACAACAGTAAACCCGTCTGAAGGTACAAAGTGTCTCTCCACCCATCAGGCAGGGATCCAAGGAGGAAGGTCCTTGCCTGCCCCCAAAGACCCTGACAAGGTCAAGCGCAACCTCTGCTGTTACACACTCATTGTTCTGAATCCATGGACCTAGACATATGGGGACAGAGGGGAGTTCCGTCTCAACGCGTGCATTTGTGTTCTTAGCCTGACCCAGACCATCTTGAACAAATCCTCTGCACTTCGCTGGTGTTGAGAAGCTGTAAATAAAATCCTCGAAGAGTTTCGTTGCCCCCGCCTGCCCCCCCACAACCACCAGGTGCATCTTAGACACATACTGAAGCCTCCATCCGGTCTCTGCTATGGGGTCTTGGCAATGTTCCGTCCTGGGTTTGGGCTTTTGGATGTTTTGTTTGATTCTGGTCTTGTTTCTGTTCTGTTTCTGCTGCTCTGTGAGACCTCCTGCTTTGAATGTGCCAGTGACCCCACTTGTACTGTATATATGTGCTGCATGTGTGAACCCCAATAAATTCTGTTTCCGGTTTCTGGAGTTTCCATCTTACGTCCAGCTGGTCCAGTTATGAACTCATCCTTCTGGTATGCTCTCCTGTGTCTGATTCCCGACCGCCAAAAATGTTTGACCAAGTGTGTTTTAGCAAATACTCTGAGACAGCCATGCGTATCCATGGGGAAGGGGCATGCTCCGTGGAACGAGGCGTGTGCAGCTTCAGTCTGTCAAAGTGGGCGTGTGTATACATTTACATGCCAGATCGCTAACTTCATGTAACAGCTGCAAAGACATTCAGTGTCCATTGGATGAATAAAAGAGAGCTTTTTTGCTCCATTGTATTCAAATAAAGATTGCTGTGCAACTGATCACTTTTCCAGCGTGAGTTGGCCCTTAAAGAACTAGTGGCTTTGGGGGGTTTTATTTGTTTGTAATATCACTAAGCATAGGCAAACCCTTTATTCAGACTTAGTTGAATTCTTTCTTGGGGCTGCTGTCATGGAAGTGGGTGTGTGATTTTACAGGATTTCTTTCTGACCTGTGACCAGAATCACTAGGAACAAAATGTTTTGGGATTTTACAGAGGGCCTGGAGTGGAATTTTGTGTCAAAGGAGATGATTTGTCCTAGTGCTTCTAAATTAAATACACCAGCACCCTCAAGGAGGAGATTCCTGTGCAGATACGCTGAGAAGACTTGGAAGGCTCAGGACAGGTGGTCAGGGGAAGCCACAGCCTGGCAGGGAGAGGTCAGTCCTAGCCACTACTGATACCCAACGGGCGACTTCTGGGTGGGAGAACACCCCACTGTGTGCTGGCACTGCAACTCTGGCCAACAGATGTAGATAGTGACAGTGACCTCATTGCACAGGACCCCCAAGGTGCAGGCCATGTTTTGAGGGACAGCCCTGCGGGTCTCGCCCAATGTCTGGGAGGGCCGCAATGTGCAGGGCAGCCGCCAGGTGGGGCAGTTACTCCCGCGCCGGACACCAGGTCCGGGAAGGAGGCGGTGTCCGCAGCCCAGCGCTCTCCGGGGGCCGGAAGCAAAGGGGTCGTGGGCCCCGGCGGTGTGGCCCGGTCTTGCAGATGGATAGGATAAGCCCCAGCTTTGACCCCCAACTGCACCCGTGGTCACTTTCTCAGGGAGGCAGAGGTAACCTCGTCGCCTCCCGCCCCTCGCTGCTCACGCTCGCGTCGGCGTCCTGATGCCAAAGCGCCCCGAAAACCTCCTAGGGCGTCCTGCTGCCATAGCGCCCCCCCCCTCCGCCTTTTTGAACTACTGAGGCCCGGGAAATTTCAGCAAATTCCACCTGGGAGGAGGCTCCAGGGAATGCCACTTCCCATCACAAAAGCCTCGGGGCTGAATCGTCCCCCATCCTCCTTTGTCTCTGTATACTTTGGGCTGGGCGGGCTGGGCGGGCTGGGGCGGGGCGCCTGCAGCCTCTCTGCATTCCAGAAGCCGCCCCCTGCTTGCTTGCAGACGCTTCTGGCTTTTGCAGTCCCCCCCCCACCAAAGCCCAGCTCCCCGCAGCGTCGGCCCTATGGACCCAGGACTTTCCCAGGCAGCAGGCAAGGAGCTGTCCTGAGTAGGGGTTGGGGGAGATAAGGAATTGGGGTGTGTGTGTGGGGGTGGGGGGGGGGGGGGTTCTCTCTTTAGGAAAACTGACTTTAAAACTGTAAAGAAATTCCATGAATGTAGAGCACTTGCTTTGCATATGCAAGGTACTGGGTTCAAACCCCAGCTCTACCCACCCCAAAAAAAAAAATCACAAACAAGAAATTCACTGCGGAAGAGCTAGTTTGAGGGGAAAGTGCTCACAATTTATATAGTTTAGAAAACTGAGGGGCTGGAGATAGGATGGGGGCTGCCATGCTGCCAACCTGGTTCTATCCCGGCACCAATGTGGTACCTCAAGCACTACCAAAACCTGATGGCCCCAGGTGTGTCCCTAAAAAATTTGTTTTAAAAACAAGTTTTTTTAAAAAAGCCTAACAAATATCACTAAACATAACAAAATCTAGGAAAGTGTGATTTTAAAATAAATTTACTGGAGCCGGAGCGATAGTCCAGTGGGTAGGGAGTTTGCCTTGCACATGGCCGACCCGTGTTCTATCCCCAGCATCCCATATGGTCCCCTGAGCACTGCCAGGAGTAATTCCTAAGTGCAGAGCCAGGAGTAACCTCTGAGCATTGATTGCTAGGTGTGACCCAAAAATATAAAAAAATTAAAAAAATTAATTTACTACTGACCTACCTCTAATTTTTCCGTTATATTTTTGACTGCATACTCTGCCTTTTCATAGGACAACAGGCTTTGGAGTAACTTTGTAGAGATAGAATAGAAAGATGGAAATTGGATTGATAGTAAGACTTTGGGGGGTCAGGTTCAGTTTCTTCTCTTCCTTCATAGTTGGGGTGTGCAGACACGGGCCACATGCAGAGCTGCGGCCACTCTGAAACGAACTCATGCAGAGCTCCAGCCACTCTGACATGCCACTCACTGACACGGCCTCACGCAGGGGCTCTGGCCACTCTCTGACATGGCCGGTCACATAGCTGCCGGCCACTCTCTGGCTCTGTGGAAGTTCACATGCCTGGGGCGTGGGCAAGAAAGAGTGGGCTGGCTGCAGGTAGGCACTGTCTCAGCAGGAGGACAAAGTCACACAGGTAGATCCCACCCAAGCAGATTGGGCTGATGCCCAGTTCACACCCTTCATAGCAGCTCTCTAAAATGCCCACCAGCCGGGCAGATTTGAAAGAAAATGAAGTGGAAAGAAGCCATAGTTTCATTTATTTGCTTATTTATGTTTGCTCTGTGGGCCATATCAAACGGTGCTCAGGGCTTACTCCTGGCTCAGTCCTCAGGGATCATTCTTGGTGGTGCCCAGGGGACAGGTGTGGTGGTGGGAATAGAACCCAGGTGAGCCACGCCAAGACAAGAGTCCTACCCACTGCACTATGGCTCTGGCCAGAATACTTCCACGGTATTAACTAAGGGAAACCATCTGTGTTATTTAGTGAAAGCTAATCTTTAGTTTGTTGGTATTTTAAAGAATGCTTGATTACTTGAATACACTGTTAGGTCACTCCCAGCCTTGGGGGTCTGTCCCCACCCAAACGCACAAAACACGTTAGGGAGAGGTTTGGGGAATGAGACCCTGAGGCTTCAGCTCCCTTGGCTTTGTGTAAACATGCTTTTAAGTTTTGAAATCACCCAGATGAGGGTCTCCAGCCCTATGGCAGCTGTCAGAACATAGAGTAAACTAGAACTCCTTTTGGGGGGGGTTTTGTTTTTGTTTGGGGGCTTGAGTTTGTTTTTGTTTTGCTTATTTTGTGTACTTTTTTTTTTTTTTGTTTTGGGTCCCGGCTGCTAGGGGTTTCTCTGGCTGCATCGTTCGGGTGCTGGGGCCTGGTCCGGGATACAGCGGCCGGGCTGCAGGCTGCGGGCGCCCTTGTGTCTTTTTAATTCCCCTGCTCTTTTTTCCCTTCCGAAGATTGTTGCAATTACCAGGGGTTACACAGTCAGATGCTCAACAGGGGTCACACACACACACACACACACACACACACAGTCAGATGTTCACCAAGGTCACATACACACAGTCAGATGCTCACCAGGGGGTCACACACAGCCAGATACTCACCAGGGGGTCACACACACAGTCAGATGCTCACCAGGGGTTACACGCACAGTCAGATGGTTACCAGGGGTCACACAACAGTCAGATGTTCACCAGAGGTTACACAGTCAGATGCTCACCAGGGGTCACACATACAATCAGATGTTCACCGGGGCTCACACACACACACACACACACACACTCACTCACTAGGGGTCACACATAGAGTCAAATGCTCACCAGGGTCTCCTGCTTTCCTTGTGCGGCTCACACACCTGACTTCCATGTGCTGACTGTCACATACTTTTTGTGGTGTCCGGGTGTCCCAAACACCAGGGCTACTGGGGCCACCCCAGCCTCACACTGCAGGCAGGTGCTTTGGTCACTGAGCCATCCTGGGTCCTCCCCATAGACGTACCTCAGCTGTGATGAGAGCTTGGCTGCACAGGGTTCATGGTAATGAGGCTTTGGAGGCAGAAGGCTGAGTGCAGCTCCCCACAAAGGACTCCGTAAAGGGCGGCCCAGACTAGCAGCACTGGCTCCCACCTGCTCTGAGGGCTGCTCTGGGCTTCCTTTCTCTAGCAAGATTGAGTCGCAGAGATCACGGCGCCTGCTCCCTCGGGCTCTTGGAAGGTTGCTCAGTGTCCAGGCATTGGCTAGTTCTTGTCCAGCCCTCAAGGCGCCTCTTACAGGACCATACGAGGGATTTTTTAAATTGTGGTTTTGGTTTGGTTTGGGGGACACACCCAGAGGTGCTCAGTAATTAATCCTGGCTCTGTGATCCGGGATCATTCCTGGGAGGAATTGGCAGACCATATGTTGTGCTGGGAATTGAACTAGGGTTGGCCACGAACAAAACTAGCGCCTTCACCCTGTGCTCTCTCTCCAGCTGCTTCAACACAATGTTGTTGCAGTGTTTGGGAGTAACAGCTGGTGGTGCCTAGCAGCTACTCCTAGAATAACTCAGGGGACTATACTCAGTGCTGGTGACTGAACCAGGGTCGGTCAGGTGCAAGACAAGTGCCTTAACCTCTCTTCTTCCTCTCTCACACCTGACCACACAATGTGTATCGTTATAAGCGTGCATGGCAGGTACTCAGGCCTGTGCTGACCCTAGCAAGTCCTGCAACTCCCTTTTATTGGGGGGTTTGGGCGCATATCCAGTGGTGCTCAGGGCTTACTCCTGAATCTGCACTCAGAGATCATTCCTGTCAAGCTCGGAGCCATATGGAGTGTCAGGGATGAAAGTCAGGTAGGCTTTGTGTAAGGCAGGTGCCCCAGCCCTTAATCCCCAAACTCACCTGGAGTTCAGGCAGCCCACACAGTGTCCTGCCCTAGTGCCACAGGCCAGGAGCCACAGAGGGGCTGCTGCAGCCTGAAAGCCAGTGAGAAGCAGAGACTCCTTACAAGGACAGGGGGCCTTAAGGTCCCCAGTAGTCAGGGACAACTACGGCTAGCCAGACATGGCGCTGCATGCCTAGAGGCACCTCTTCCCCGAGTACCCAGCAGGCAGCTGCTCTTCCTGCAGGCTCTGAGCAGATCCCACAGACCAGCTTCTCTCTCTGACTCAGTTCCTGCCAAGGGTCTCTGAAGGCATCTTTCCTGCTTTCTTAGGCCCAAGGAAAAGATCAAAGAGTGACCGCTTCTAGCCGTGCAAGCTATCAAAAGGATTGTAGAGGAAATAAATCATTGACCAGGAGGAGCAGAGGACCTTGAGATGTGATCTCTGCTCCAGGAAGGAGTTCTGGGAGACGGTGACATACCTGAAACAGGACACTAAGCTGGGCCCCGAGGAGGACACTTAGCAGGTGGTAGAGAAAGTGCAGGCCCATTGGGCAGTGGGAGCTTACCCCAGACTCTAGTCTAGCTGAGTCAGACCCATCTTTTCCATCACACTGGGGTCTAGGGCACATGCGTTAACTCCCTAAACCCCGAGTTCTCATCTGTTTTCTAGAGAAACATTCATTGAAAGCTGCAACGCAAATCCAGACACTTTGCTTGATCAGGACAATTTTTTTTCTTTTTTGGTCACACCCGGCAATGCTCAGGGGTTTCTCCTGGCTCTGCACTTAGGAATTACTCCTGGCGGTGCTCGTGGGACCATATGGGATGCTGGGGATCGAACCCGGGCTGGCACAGGCCGGCCCCGCACAGCAAACGCCCTACCCACTGGGCTATCGCTTCAGCCCCCTTTTTTTTTTTTTTTTTCTTTTTTGAGTGACACCCAGTTATGCTCAGGAGTTACTCCTGGCTCTTCACTCTTCTACTACTGGTGGTGCTCAGGGGACCATATGGGATGCCAAGGATCGAACCCAGTTGGGCTGTGTGTACAAGGTAGATGCCCATCCCACTGTGCTATTGCTCCGGTCCCTGATTGGGACTTTGATGCATCTGTTAGTGGTGTCACTTGAGGGTCCTCCTAATATAGACCAACTTACCAGCCCTCCCATTTTAGCTTAGTACTTCAAGGCTCATACAAAGGAAGCTGATCTGAATGCCCCAAGGTCCCAAGGGCAGTCTCTCCAGTCTCTCTCTCTCTCTCTCTCTCTCTCTCTCTCTCTCTCTCTCTCTCTCTCTAATATTTTATTATATCACCATGATATATACAATTATAAAGATGTTCATGTTTGGGTTTCGGTCATACAGTGTTCCAGCACCCATTCCCCAACCAGTGCCCATTTCCCACCACCAATGTCCCCAATTCCTTCCCTCCTTCTAGCTTGCCTCTATGGCAGGTTCCCCATCTCTCTCTCTCTCTCTTTCTCTTCTCTCTCTCTTCCTTTTCTTACACATTGTGGATTGCAATACATAGGTTTAGAGGTTATCATGTGGATCCTCTGGCCTATATTCAATACTCAGTTCTAGGCTGGTATTATCATTTTCGATGATTTTAGCACACACTCCCTCTCTGTCTTACCTAACCTCTGACTCCTACATGTTTGTGGTAGAATCCACCTGTTGACAAGACCTCCTGATTCATGTTTTGTAGGGCATTCTCTCTTAGCTGTCTTTGTTCCCACTTCACAATTAAATCTACATTCAGTAGGAATGTTTTGCTTTTTGTGTAGTTTTAGTACATTCTGTGTACTGTGTACATTTGTACAGAATATTCCTACTTTTCTGATGTGTCATCAAAAGATACCACTAAAAGAGTAAAAATGGCAAGCCACAAAGCAGATATTGGCAACTTAAATAAGCAACAGAGGGCTTTTATCCAGAACAGATGAAGAGCTCCGAATCAGTGCAAGAAAAAGTCAATAGCAAAAGAGCAAAGCCTTAAATGAAAACATCACATGAGCTATTGAGAAGAGCGATGAGGGAGTGAGTCTCGGGTTCTGGGAGAATGGGATAATGCCTGCACCTTGCATGTGCTCTGCCTAGGTCTGATTCTCAGCACATGTGATTCCCCAAGCATCACCTGGTGGGACCTGGGAGGGGCAGCCTGGTGGTCCCCGGCACCCGTAGGGCTGGGCTGCACTGTGTCCTCGGGTCCACACATTAACTGAGACCCAGTTGGCTAAGAATGACAAGGTCTGATGTCCACGTTCCCTTAGTAGTGCTGGGTGCCCTCCACACAGAACAAAATATTGAGGAGACTATGTAATTAAACACATGAAAATAATCTCATGAGTCATCAGGGAAATACAAATAAAACCATGTTGCATATCATTAGATGCACACACCTACACACACTCACATGCCAAGCATGGCTGCCACATAAAACACTGATCCTGTAAGTGTTGATGAGGGACGCTCATCAGAGGGCTTGTGAGGGCACATTGAATGGCCACATGGGAAAGGGCTTTGGGAAATAACCTCCTAAAGCTCACAGTCTTGGTGGCGGAGCGATAGCCCAGCTGGTAGGGCGTTGCCGCAGCGGCGGCCGGCCAGCCGGGTTCGATCCCCGGCTCCCAATGGTCGAGCAGAGGAGAATTCTGAGTGCAGAGCCAGGAGTAACCCCTGAGTGTCGCTGGGTGTCCAAAAGCATAAAAAAAAAAAAAAAATAAAAAAAAAAAAAAAAAAGCTCACAGTCTTATAGGATAGGATTCATCTCCTTGGTGTTTGCTTGATATAATTATTTGTGTCCATGCACCAGAAAAATACTCAAGAGTGTTTGTAGCTGCTAACACCAACATGAAGCAGGATAGGAAGCCACCTTCCCCAGACCCCTAAGCCTCCCCTACTGATCCTCACGCTGTGGATTACCAGTTCTCTGGCTTTTGTGCAACCTCCTCCCTGAGCTCCCTGCTTACTTTTTCCTATGCCAGCATTCTAATGATTTCTACAATGGATTTCCTCAGTACGATTTCAAATGCCAAGGTCACAAAAAGAAAAATCCAGAAAAGGCAACTTATCCTCGTTACAGAGGAAATTGTTGTGTAATCTTTCTAAGACTTCTTGTGAGTATGGCAATTATTGACAAGATCCAGCCACGGTGTTTTTCCTACATTATTTAATTCCTTCTTTTCTTAGTAGCAAACTTTATTTACTTGGTTCTTGGGACACACCTGGCCATGCTCAGGTGGTACTTGGGACTCTGTGCTCAGTTATCACTCCTGGTGGGGTGAGGGACCATATGGGATGTCAGGGATTGAACCCAGGTTGGCCACATGTCAAGCAAACACTGTACTCACTACTATCTCTCCAGCCCTGCAAACTCTTTATTGAAACCTCACATAACTCAACAGTTATAAAAAGCCAACTTCAGGGGCCAGAGAGATAGCACAGCAGGTGGGGCGTTTGCTTTGCATGCGACCGACCTGGGTTCTATCCCCGGCATCCCATATGGCCCCCAAGCACTGAAAGGAGTAATTCCTGAGCAAAGAGCCAGAAGTAACCCCCGAACACCATCGGGTGACCCAAAAAAAGGAAAAAAAAAAAGTCAACGTCATATAGAAATGAATGTCCTCTTTCACAGCTTAAGGGCAGGGTTGCTAGAAACTATTTTCTGCATCCATTTTCCACTCTAATCCATCTTGCTGATGACCTTGGACAAGTGGTTTCACTTCTCTGGGCCTGGTTGCTTCACCCTTTGAGAAACAGTAACTACCCTGTAGGGTTGTTCTGTTGGCATAAAGTGCTTCAAATAGTGTCATGCATTAAAGTAAGTTTTTAATATGGTTGAGCTTGATTTCCAGAGGTAAGCATTATTTTCAGCAACTGCCTTTATCATGGCAGGGAGTGGACAACTTGGAAAAAAAGTTCTGAAAATCTTTGCTCTCAGCATGAACACAGAGAGTAGGACCCTCTGCCTTTCTTTCTTCACCTTCCCACACTGAGACGCCATGTACCAGCGAACAATAACCTGTGTGAGCTTGGAGACTTCTATGTGAGGAGGGCTCTCTCCAGGGCCACCAGAATCATCTTTCTGTTAGTTTTGCAATAGCTGCCTGCTGGCCTTCAGCCCCTGGGTTGCCGTTTTGTGTAAGACAGGAGACAAGTTATCCCTTGACTTGAGCTGTTTTGTGAGCTGTTGTTTGTTGAAATGATGCAAGAATTTAGCAACTAAAAATCTGCATGTCCCGACTGACCACTTCCTCACTCTGCCTCATCATTGTATTTGGAGACCAAGCCCTGGAGAGAGAGGTCTGGTGCTCAGGACAGCCAGCCTGCCTTCTGCTGAGCTCTGAGGGGAGGAGGGGAGAAGGCCAAGTAGCCTAAAGGATCATAGAAGCTTCCTGGGGGAAGTGGACTGCTCCATCTTGGTGAGAGTCTATTAGAAACAACCTTGACTTCCTGGTCTCCTTACTAATGTAAAGATTTGGGGGCCGGAGCCATAATACAGCAGGTAGGGCATTTGCCTTGCACACAGCTGACCGGGTTCAATCCCCAGCATCCTATATGGTCCCCTGAGCACCACCAGGAGTAATTGCTGAGCAAAGAGCCAGGAGAAACCCCTGAGCGTCGCTGGGTATGATGCAAAAAAAAAGAAAAAAAAAAAGATTTGGCCATCCAGAGATCCATGTTTAATTCTTACAAATGAGTCCACAAAGCAAACAAACACCAAGGAGCATTTGCTTATTTTGCCAATGCAAAATAAGTAGGAGTCTCTACTACCATGGAAGAAAAGACAGAAGGGAAATAAAGTCATGAGCAAGAACCCAGGAGGTGGTGTGAAGGACCAGGGTGCATTGCCCTGCCTGGGACGGGGCGGGGGTGGGGTGGGGGTGTTGGAGGGGGCCTATTGTCCTGCCTGGGATGGGGGGCATATTATCCTGCCTGGGATCCTGCCGGGATGGGGTGCATTGCCCTGCCTGGGATGGAGGCATTGTCCTGCCTGGAACGGGGGATGCATTGCCCTGCCCTGGGATGATTCTCTCTCAGTCACCTGGGGTAAAGCTGATCTTCGCCCCGCGCTGACCTGCATGACCAAGTCGTATCTCAAACTGAGCATGGACCGAGTCACGTTTGGCTTTGAAGCTCTCTAAGCCACTTCCTCTCCCTCTCTATAGGAGACTGAATGCTAAAGCAGATGCAGGCCGGTGGCATAAAATCTGGAGGGAGCCGCAGTAGCATGGACAGGCTCCTGACTCTGGGGGGTTGCCCATCTGTGAAGCACAGTGGAGAGTTCTCGCTGGCGCCACCTTCTGCTCCAACTTCAAGGCAGGGTCCTGAGACTGCATGGAACCATGGCAGAGAGCACCCGCTGTGCCCGCAGGCCACTTCTGTGTGCCCCCATTGATGTCTTGTCTCTCTCAGGAAGGTACCAGAAGCTGTCCCCTCCAGGGGTGTAGAAACTGGACAACATTGCTCAACTAGGGAACCCTCAGCTGTAAAAAAATCCTGGCTTGTGGCAGAGGCTGCGACTCCTCGAGTTCACATGTGTGCGACCTGGGTTCCATCCTGGTACCTGGCAGGCTGGGGTGTGGGGGAAGAGAAATATATCAGTAATGTAACTCAGCAACAGAAAGAAACTTGGAGCCCTCTATGGACTGGAGACGTGTCCCAAAACAATTGGCTGGACAATAGACATTTGACTCTGCCCCAAGCTCCTGTCATCTTTGTTAAAGTCAGTGATGCCATCCCATCATTTCTTTGCTTTTACTTTGAGGCCACACCTGGTAATGCTCAGGTCTTACTCCTGGCTCTGTGCTCAGGGATCTCTCCTCATGGGGCTCAGAGGATCATATGGGGAGATAGGGATCAAATCCCAGGCAATGACATGAGACCAGTTGAACGATCTCTCCAGCCCCCATTTCCATCATTATGATCCACATACATAATCTGTATCTTGTTTTTCTCACTTTTCATGTGTTATGCAAACCTTATTATATCGTTCTCAGGTTTTAATAGTTCAACAGAAAGCAGGTGGAAAGTCATTGTTTCTCTTTTCATACTTTGATTTAGTGCCTCAGGATTTGGGTGGAAAATTTTCACACTTTCACAAGGCCCTGCCAAGAATGTTTTGGTAGACTTTGGGTTTTATTTACTTACTTTGAGTTGGGTTCACATCCTGCTCAGGGCTCTGTGTTCACTCATGGCTCTGCACTCCTGGAAGTGCTCAGGGAACCATAAGACACCCAGGTCGGCTGCATGCAAGGCAAAAACCCTACCTGCCGCATTACTACCACCACTAGGGAGTAGTTGTTATTACTACATGATTAAAGTACATATTTTTCATCCTCTTTTAAAGCCTTCTGTCCTGTTGAAGTGATTTGGAAGAATGAGGTTTTTGTTGGCTGTTCGAATTTTGTTTTAACATGCTCTGGCAGTTGGGCTAGAGCAGCAGGTACGTACAGCAGTTGATACGGCTGGCAGGGTGTTTGCCTTGCCAGCGACAGACCCTGGTTTGATATCCGGCATCCCACATGATCCCCGTGCAACATAGGAGTAATCCTAATCTTAGAGGTCAGCAGTAAGCCCTGAGTATCACCGGCTGTGTCTGCAAAAGCAAAAACAAACAAATCTACTCTGGCAGTGACAGAGAACTGTTCTTTACGTTAGGGACCCTCAAGCTGCCATTGGCTCATCACCTCTGGAGTTGACTGTGAACATATTACCCCAACCAGCGCTGATTCTGAGAGTTTAGTTTTGTAGATCCAGAAAGGATGAGTGACCACTGTCTGCACAGCTGGTCATTAGCAGGTAGTACCCATGCTGTGGTGAAGAGTTGTGGCTGACGACATTGCTCTCTGTTCCTAGAGAAGGGTTTCAAGCAAATTCTACCCACTCCACCTTCTTTCTGGATTACCAGTTTCAATGATCTTCGTGAATTATTAAAACTAATAGGACATCATAGTACAATAAACAAATGCAGATGATTAAGATACGGTAGAACAGAAACAAAATGTTAGCAGGCTTCTAGAATCTTAAGTTACCCTCGAAAATAGGGGCCTAAGCAATAGTCCAGCGGGTAGGGTGTTTGCCTTGCACGCGGCTGGCCCGTGCCGGCCCGGGTTCGATCCCGGCATCCCATATGGTCCCCTGAGCACCGCCAGGAGGTAATTCCTGAGTGCAGAGCCAGGAGAAACCCCTGAGCATTGCCGGGTGTGACCCCCAAAAAAAAAAAAGCAAAAAAAAAAAGTTACCCTCGAAAATGTTTTTTTTTTCCTTTTTGGGGTCACACCCGGCAAAGCTCAGGGGTTACCTCCTGGCTCTGCACTCAGGAATTGCTCCTGGCAGTACTCGGGGGACCATATGGGATGCCGGGATCGAACCTGGGCCGGCATAGCGCCGCCGCGTGCAAGGCAAACGCTTACCCGCTGGGCTATCGCCCGGCCCCAAAAATGGTTTTTATTGACAAATGAAAATGTTTTCTCTCACATGTCTTCATGCTTTGCCTTCTCTAAAAGGGTTAGAATGAAAACAACATGGCCAAAATGCAGACTCCAAACTGTAGATATTTTAATTTTGTAGAAGACAGAAGTTTCTGAAATAATAGCACAGAGGAACATGGAGGCGGGAAGGGTGTTAGGCACCAAGGACTCGGGTGCCTTTGCTTTGTTGCTCTGCCATCCTGAGAGGCAAGGTGAGGTCCTTGTCCTGGGCAAGGCTGACTCCCCCACAGATCCAAGAAGGAGCCCGGTCCCTAGCTCAGAAGTGTCACTAGTACTGCTGTCCTGAATTACTGGGCGCACATGACAGCACAGGAGAAGGTGACAGTCTTTAAACCAGAGCACAGTGAAATGGGCCTTGCTAGGAAAGAGGGAAGGGGACTCAAGGGGGAACTGGAGGCTCTGGATCTCCCACCTGGTTCCTCCTTCCAGTCGGTCTACTGCACTTATCTTTCTTTAAGATAGGCGATTGATACTTCATTTCCACAGTGAAATATTTGTAGTTAAATATAAGTGAACGATCTCTTGGAAGAGGACCCTGACCAAAGAAATCAGTGCCCTCAGCTGGTTTGTCCATTCCTTGGCCCAGATTTGAAACGTGGCCAATCTTGTTTTGTTTTGGTTTGGGGGGGGCCATACGTGGCAATGCTCAGGGATTACTCCTGGCTCTGCACTCAGGAATTACTCCTGGCACCATATGGGATTCCAGGGATTGAATCCAGATGAACCACATGCAAGTCAAGTGCCCTCCCTCTTCCCAGCCCAGGGATTTGGCCAACTTTGAGTTCATCAGGCCCTCATAGCAGGGATCTTTTCTAGGACCCAAAGTGTCTTTTCAGGGCTGGAGTGATAGTACAGAAGGGAGGCCATTTGCCTTGCATGTGGTCGACCCGGTTCAATCCCTGGCATCCCATATGGTCCCCCAAGCACCATCAGGAGTAATTCCTGAGCACAGATCCAGGAGGAACCCCTGAGCATTGCTGAGTGTGACCCCCACCCAAAAAAAAAAAAAAAAGCACAAAGTGTCTTCTCACATTCCACTTCCCTAAGAGTGGAGTATATCAGGTGTAGTCCCCCAAACAGTATTTCAGTCTTCTTTTCAGATGATTTCCAGTATGCTATTGGCATGTGGAGACTGTTTAGGTGCCCTCAGCAGAGCCCACGATGTCCCTTGTAGCTGAGAGAAGCTGCTCTATCCTAGACATTCACAGAAGGACTTGTCAAACTTGTGCAGCCTCGTTGCTAACAGAAACAGTCAGTCTACCATTCTGTCTTTGGGGTAAATGTAAAACTGTAGCTTTACACCCTCCTGGAAAGTTTCATACAGCTCCTTTCTGATGTGTAATCACATACAGTATCAGTGTTTTTTTTTCAGGGAGGACATATGCCTTGCATGTGGCCCACCAGGGTTCGATCCCCAACATCCCATAAGGTCCCCTGAGCACTGCCAGGAGTAATTCCTGAGTGCAGAACCAGGAGTGATTCCTGAGTGCAGAGCCAGGAGTAACTCCTAAGCATCTCTGGGTGTGACTCAAAAAGCCAAAAAGGCATCATATTGCATCCAAACCATGAGACTGCATATGTATCTTTATGCAAATGACAAAATGTGGGGCAACCAATCGGACTGGGTATGAAAATTAGGGTTTATAAGAGGGCTGGAGTGATAGTAGAGCTGGTTCCATCCCCAGCATCTCTTAGGATCCCCTGAGAACCTCCAGGAGTAATTCCTGAGTGCAGAGCCAGGAGGAACCCCTGAGTATTGCTTGAGACCCAAGGAGAAAAAAAGAAAAAGAATCCTCTAACTCTCTTGACACAGCTGCCTTATGCAAATGTCCTCTGTCTTCTCATTCACACAGATTTTGCCACCCCTCCCTTGGGAGCTTCAGAAGGCCAAGGTTAGAGTGTCCTTCCTGCTACCTGCAGGCCATCCTGGCCCATGGAGGTGCAGAGAGAGAGAGTGGAGGGTAGCATCACATTTGCTGGGTGGGGAGGCAGTGCCTCATCCTGAGCACCCTGGAGAAAAGTCCACTGTTCCTGACATGCAAGGCCAGCCCTAGCATTCCATGACTGCATTTGTTCATGATGGACATCAGGATGACTCCACCTATTCCTTTGGCCTCCACAGCTTTGCTTCATTCCAGCTTGTCCTTCAACTACAAGTCCAAGGTTATCTTTACTCAGAGTTATCCTGAACCATCACCTACTGCTGGTGGGACTGACATCTGGCTCAACCTCTATGGGATACATTATGAATCACCTTTTAATTATAAGAATTGAGGTACCAGGCAGACAGCACAGGAGTTGAGGAACTTGCCTTGCATCTTGATGACCCTACTTCAAATCTCCTGCACCACGCATGGTCCCCAAGCACTGCCAGAGGTCACTCCTGAGCTCAGAGCTGGGGGGCAAGTTACGAACACTGCAAAATGCATCCCTGACCCCCAATTAAGGTGAGCTTCCATAAGACTCAGCAAATCCATTTTAGGCACTTACCCCAAGGGCACAAGAACATTAATTTGAAAAGCTATTTATAAGCCTACAATCATTGCACTGCTAGTCACTATAGCCAAGATCTAGCAGCAACTCAAGAAACCCAAGAACAGATGAGTGGATAAAAGAACTTGCATTGTCTACACAGTGAGGGGAAAGATGAAGGCACACAGTTTGCTATGGCTTGGATGGAGCTGGAGGGAATCCAGGCTGAGTCACTTGATCACTTGACATCCTGTTATTCATCGATTTGCTTGAGCGGGCACCAGTAACATTTACATTTGACCCTATCACGTGCCAGTGTAGCCCAATGGCATCTGGTTGCTTCAGGAATACGAAGAGCCTCAAACTGTTCGTTCAGGGTCTTGACAAAGAAGCCTGATAATCTTGTAGGTGGGCAGCCACGTGATCTTTTGACATCCCGTGGGATCCAGTCATTAACGGCTCTAGTCCAGCGGTCATCTCCAAATCGCATTACATGTCCAGCCCATCTGATTTTCAATGCCTTGGCAAAAGAGACAGTGTCCCTGACTCTGGAACAGAGACGGAGGTCAGAACTCCGGATTCCTTATCTCACTTGAGTGAGGCGTGATATTCCAAGCATAGCTCTTTCAATTCCTCTTTGGGTGACCCAAATAGCATTCTCATCATGCTTTCATAGGGCCCAGGTCTCTGAGGCGTATGTTAATGCAGGGAGAACAGTGGAGTCGAAGAGATGTGACCGGAGCTGGAGGTTCTTTGTCGTTTTTGCTATTTCTTCAATGCTTTTGAAGGCATTCCATGCTGCTCTCTTCCTCCTGCGCAGCTCAGATTTTAGGTCATTCATCATGTTGACTTCTCGACCTAGGTACACATAACTGCTGCATTCAGAGATGTTTGTTCCATTGAGTCAAAGTGAGTCAAAGTGAGTCAAAAGGAGAAGGACATGTGTGCAATGATCTCTCTCACTTATACTGTGTGTGGAGTATAAGGAAACAGAGAGAGGGAACAGACAGTGACCACAGATAGCAGCCCCCAGAGGCTGCCAAGAATGCGTGTCTTTGATTTGGGATGGGGACAACAGGGAGCCGTGCAGAGATGCTGGTGCTCTGGTGGTGAAGCAACATGATATTCCTGAGATATTGCAGTGAACACAGGGCATACATAAAGCATATTTTCACACTTAGAAATCCAGGTAAGTATTCTGATTAGGGGGCCACATCTGGCAGGGTTCAGGACCTCCTCAGGGTTCACTCCCTGGCAGTGCTAGGACCATACGCAGTGCTGCACGTTGAACCCTGGTCTGCCACGTGCAGGCAAGTGTCTTACCCGCTATACCATCTCTCAGTCTCTCTGGCTACATATCCATATATTGTATCATAAAAAAAGAATTTGTCCTAGTCCATCACTGCTTAGCTGCCCTCCCAGGAGCTCCATGCACCAGGACATGCTGGCACAATAGCACTTACCATGCAGTTAAACTTACCGTCAAGTTTCATCATAACTGTGCTCTGGGGTCAGGTTCTTCCCTTGACTGAGAACCTCTAAACAATAAGATAAACTTTAAAACTCTCTCCCGGGCCAGAACGATAGCACAGTGGGTAAGGCATTTGCCTTGCATGCAGTCGACCTGGGTCCGATCCCAGCATCCCATATGGTCCCCTGAGCATTGCCAGGAGTAACCCCTGAACATCGCTGGGTGTAACCCAGAAAGCAAAAATAATAATAATAATAATAATAATAATAATAAAATAATAATAAAACTCTCTCCGTACCCCCTTCCCAAACACACACATACACACACACACACACATGCACCACACACACTGCACACACCACACACACCCACACAAACCCACACACACACACACACCACACACACGCACACCACACGCCCACATATACCACACACACCCACACACACACACACACACACACACACACACACACACTATAGATTCACTGCAGTCTTAGATTCACAGGAGTGCTTTCAATGTGCCCACCGAGTTATTTTTCACACTGGAAACCTGAGTACCTGAGTGCTTTGAAACTGGTAGGAAGTGGGCAAGTGAGGCAGACTGGATTGCAAGACTTTGGGCCCACTGGCAGGTGAGAAGGAATTAGCCAGCCCATGGCGTGGGAGACCCTTCTCCAGAGAGAAGCAGGGTCAGTAGGCCAGGCCTATCGTAGAACACACGTGGAGCCAGCAGAGAGGCCCCAGGTCCCCCCAAGCCAGGAAACACAGACCCAGACTGTGTCTAGGGCCCAGGAGCCTCTCAGCCACAGATTTGTAGGTTTTTCCACTCAATGATTGGAGCATTGCAGGTCGGGGCAACTGTCCACCTCTGCTTCTCCTGCTCTATTTACTTATTCATTTATATATATATATTTTTTTTTGATGGGGCCACACTCTGCAGTGCTCAGGGTCAGGTCACTCTTGACAGTGCTCAGAATCATAGGTATCCTCTTGGATCCTCTGGATCATGGTTCTAGGCTCTCAGTTTCTCAATGCTGTAGACTGGAAAACACCAGGAATGTAATTGTTGACTAGAACTGTTTCCATGTACTAGGTAAAGAGAAGGCGGTGAAGAGCAAAGCCTTTTATTTCACCATCAGAATATAGTTCTTCAGCCTCTACTATTCTCCCTTCATTGAGTAGGCCATACTGTATGTCTGAACTTTCCCCATGAAGTTGGCCATACTGTATGTCTGTATTTTGCCCCATTAGTAGGTCATATTGTACATCTGTATTTTCCCCATTGAGATGGTCATACTCTACATTTGTATTTTCCCCACTGAGTCAGTCATACTGTATGTCTGTATTTTCCCCAGTGAGTCGGCCATACTGTGTGTTGGTATTTTCCCCATTGCTCAGGTCATACTGTTTTTATTTATTTATTCATTATTTATTTGTTTATTTATTTGTTGCTTTTGGGTCACATCCAGCAATGCTCAGGAGTTTCTCCTGGTTCTGCACTCAGGAATTACTCCTGGCGGTGCTTGGGGGACATAGAGGGATGCTGGGGATCGAACCCAGGTTGGCCGCATGCAATGCAAATGCCCTACCCACTGTGCTATCGCTCCAGCCCCGAGAAGGTCATACTGTATATCTGTATTTTCCCTTAAAGGACCTCTTTGCCTTCCCCCTGTACTCTCCTCTCTAGTACTTGTCTTTACTCCATCTCTATTTCTCTCCCCGATTCCTATAAACGTGTAGTTTGCTCAGTCAGGAGCACTCCACGTTCTCTCCAGCTGGGCTGTCATAGCTACTCATTCCTCAGAGACGGCTCCTTTACACTTTCAGTCGAGGTCAGTGCCCTGCCAGAACCTCAGCTGTACCTTTATACTTCTCTCATAGTCCAACTGGTGTTGATAATAATTTGCGTAAGACTTGCCTTTCCTAGGCTGAGAGATAGTGCAGGGGCAGGGGGCTTACCTTGGGACGCAGCCCACCTTGGTTCCATCTATGGCTATGCATATGGTCCTGTGAATGCAGAAGTAAGCCCAGGAGTGACGCTTGAGCACAGAGTAGAAAAAAAAATTCCTGATACCTCAGGGTGTAACCCAAAAATCCAAAGAAATTAAAACAATTAATTTTTTTTTCTTTTTGAGTCACACCCGGCAATGCTCAGGGGTTACTTCTGGCTCTTTGCTCAGGAATTACTCCTGGTGGTGCTTGGGGACCATATGGGATGCCGGGATCAAACCCGGGTCAGCCATGTGCAAGGCAAACGCCCTACCTGTTGTGCTATCGCTCCAGCCCAATTTTTTAATTATTTAATAAGGAATTCACTTTTTAAAAAAATCTACCTTTTCTGGGGCCGAGGTGATAGTACAGTGGGGAGTGCATTTGCCTTGCACATGGCCGATCCAGGTTCAATCCCTGGCATCCCATATGGTCCCCTGAGTACCGCCAGGAGTAATTCCTGAGTGCAGAGCCAGGAGTAACTGCTGAGCATCACCAGGTGTGATCCAAAAAGAAAAAAAAAAATCTACCTTTTCTGCTTCATGAGGACAGGAATTTCTGTCTTGAGAGGGCTGTTTCCTCAATATCTGATCTAACACTTAGTGGAACTTTATAACTCCATGAAATGAAACGACTTTAGTGATCATGATAAAAAGTGTTTTGTTTTGTTTTTAAATTTCAGAAAAATGTAAGGGCCCCAACAATCTCTGAGTTGAACAGAACCCAGATCAATGCTTTTGAGAGGGAAGATTTCCAGGTATGTCCTTGTGGAATGAGTCTGGCCAGGGGGCCATGCCAGGTGGAGAGCCAGGTAACAAACCAGGAAGGAGGTTGCAACAGGGAGTGTGACATTCCCTCCCCTGCACACCCAGCACCTTCTGACCCTCCCTTGCTCAGAGGAGCCGCCCCAGGGCTTCCCTGGAACAGCAAACATTGTGTTTGCTGACTTGGCCTAGTAACAAGGCTTCTCACCGACCTTCTCCGGCTCCCTCAAAGCAATAAGGAGAAAGGGCACGTTGGCAATACAGCTGGCTCCCCATGGGTGACCGTGATCCAAAGGGAGAAACTCTGGGACTCAACTGCCTGTAACGGGGGAGGGGGAGGCACTTCTTTCCCAGCCTCACCCTTGGCGTTTCAGCAAGGTCCTTCCCCCCCATCTGAGCTCCTGCGAAACTGGTCACTGGGAGCCTGAGTTGGGCACAAGCTCAGTTGAAGAGGCTTGGAGCCCCAGGCTCATGGCAAGCTACTTCACAAGGGCCCAGAAGCATAGCCAGGCTCCGTGGCCACTCAGAGGAATCTTTCGGGTATAAGAGCAACTCTGGGGGCCCCTACCCAGCAGGGCCACTTCTCAACAGTTCCCAGGCATTTTCTGGGATTATCAGACTGGACTTTCTCCCCCCACTGAGATGACTCAGCCTTTCTCTTATCTTAGCTGCCATCACTTCTGTCCCCCACTGACTCATTCTCTGCCACCCTCCTCTCCCACTCCAAGGCCCTGCTGCCTTTTCTCTGTGGCCCCTTTCCTTAGCCCCATCCTGCAGTCTCTGGGGCCAGGCTGGTCCCATCAGAAGCCCCCTCATAGGTCACTGACACAGCAGTGAGAAGCTGCTCTAGAGCTCAGGGCCAGTTCTTGGCACAACACCTTAACACATTCATGCCATTGCTGCAATTTGTGTTAATTAAGCCATAGCCAATGTGAGCCACCAGTGCTCTGCACTGGTGTCCATGTGTTAATCAATGAATTCATACCACACACACACACACACACACACACACACACACACACATCACCACCACCACACCACACAGAGTTATGTGCTGGGAAGCATTGACCCATGGGAAGGAGTAGATCTCTCTGCTAAGTTGTCCGTGTCCCAATCTGGAAAATACAACATGGAAATCAGCAAGTGCACACACAGGACTTCCAGACCACATGCCCTGACGTGGGGAGGAAGATAAGAAGCAAACAGAAGACATAGGACAGATATTGACTCATGGAATGGAGACAAACGAAACCAGACAGGGGCCCTCAGGGAATACCTAGAACAAGAATACGCGGGTCCATTGCAAAGAAGGTGGAGGGGGGAGGTCTGCACAAGAGAGTAACATTTGTGTCCCTCCAGTAAAGCAGAAACATTTGTGTCCCTCCAGTAAAGCAGAAACATTTGTGTCCCTCTAGTAAAGCAGAAAGTTCGGGTGGTGGCATGAAGACCTGATGTGATGGCAATGTCTACTGTGATCCAACACTTGATTCTGGCACCATCTCCGAGAACCAGGGGAGACTCAAGAAACTATCCTCATGTTACCATACAGAAAGGGAGAAAAAGCTGGGAGGGTGGAAACAAGATGCTGGAACTGGAGCAATAGCACAGAGGGGAGGGCATTTGCCTTGCATGTGGCTGACCTGAGTTCGATCCCCTGACATTCCGTATGGTCCCTCGAACATTGCCAGGAGTAATTCCTGAGTGCAGAGTCAGGATTAACCCCTGAGCATCACCTGATGTGACTCAAAATACTAAAAGAAAAAGATGACAGCAAGCTACCCTCTGCGGCTCCTTCATTTATTTGTGGGTGGCCTACTAGAAAATGAACCCAAGCAGAAGAAGGTACCTGACCCAGGCCTCCTCCACCCAGATACAGTCTCCCCTAAGCTCCTCTGAGTCCTGAACTGAACTTCCTGTTCCCTCGCTGATCTGGGCCTACTGTTGTGGCAACATCTGGCCATCAAGGAAGTGAAATTCTTTCTCTGACAGAGCAATATGCAATTTCTGAGAAAGCTGTTTGGGCCAAGAGTCTTAAGTAAGCTAATCAAAGCCCTGTCTAGCAAAGTGTGCCCGTCCCAGAGGGCAGTGTGCGACCCAGTGCTTCCACCAAGCCGGCCTGTGTCTGTCAGACTAGATCTCTAAGGTTGCAGATTCTAAGAACACAGTCTTGGAGCTCATCTTAGAGCTAGGAGACCCCCAGGCTTCAAGGTGTACAGCATTGCCGCATCCAGTGGGAAAGAGTGTTTCCTTGTTTTCTCTCAGTGTGTGGTCCAGGGTAGCTCCCTGCAGATTCAGGTGACTCATAGATCAGATCAAGGTCGCTGCAGCAGGAAGTGTCAGGACTTAAGAAGTAACCCACAGAAAGGCTTAGAGACTAGGGGGCAGTCTCAGCTCTGCGACTTTTCAGCAACTCACTGTCTCTGAATTGTAAAATGAGCGTCAGCCTTAGAGGGTTATTGAAGAATACACGGGAAATAATGAACACCCCGGGACAGAAGCTGGCAGGTGTTCTGCAGGTGTTCCGCAGGTGTTTAGTTTTAAGATAGGTGTTCGGCAAGTGTTTAGTTTTAGTTTCAGAGCTCCCTGGGAGCATTTCCAGGCCTTTCTGCTGCTAGGCTTATCCTTTATTTGTCTGTTTGTTTGTTTGTTTGTTCGTTTGCTTATTTGTTGGCTTTTCGGATCCACCCACCAATGCTCAAGGGCTTACTCCTGGCTCTGCACTCAGGAATTACTCCTGGAGGCTCTCAGGGGACCATGTGGGATGCTGGGTATTGAACCAGGATTGGCCACGTGCAAGGCATATGCCCTCCTTGCTCAGCTATTGCTCCAGCCCCTAGGCTCATCCTTTAATGGGGAAAGACTTTGTTTAGGGGGCTCAGACGAGATTTGGGCCACACCTGGCGGTGTGCGACTCAGACCACTGAGCTTTCTCCAGCCCTAGACTTGAGCATTCTTGAACCTCAAGACTTGAACCTCAAGACTTGATGAGTTTCTGGTCACTCCTCTTGTCTAGTTAAGCCACTCATTCATTCAGCCAAGCAGAGCTCTGGCAGTCTGGGACCATTCCCAGTGCCCCTCAGTCAACTGAACCAGGCATATCATCCCTCGGGGATCAACTTATATTTACTATCAGTGACCATATAAGTAAGCCCCAGTTGTCAAGAAGTAGGAACTGTGCTTTATAGAGAGATTAAAAATAATAATGATAATGTCTTGAATAAATGTCCCAGGGAAGTGGTCTGAGTGTGGAAATCAAAAGAGATGACTGACATTCAAATAGAAGGCAGTTTTGTTTGTTGGTTTGGTTTAGTTTGGGGCCCACACCTGCTGGTGTTCAGGACAAAACCAACAAACAAAACTCTGCACTGCACTCTCCATACAGGGGCTGAAGGTCACACCTGGATAGCCATGCTTAAGGCTGATTGTACGGGGCTGAGGGGTCAAATGTGGACAGTCATGTTTAAGATAGATTATACCGGGGCTGAGGATCAAACCTGGGACAGCCGCGCTTAAGGCAAGCCCAGCCCAGTGTACCATCTCTCCAGCTCCTAATTTCACATGACTTTCCTCCTCCCCTTCTGGTGTTTGAAGAGCTCCAGTCCTGCTTTCCAGGGTGGCAGGAAGTTTTCAGGGTATTTCCTGCCATTTACTGGAACTGCCCACCTTCACAGAATAGCTGTCCCATGTGTGCCCCCAACCCCCCACACAGGACTTTGCCTGAATCCTTTCTCAGAATCTGGGTTTCCCCGTTTTTTTGGCTGCGGAAATGTTTGCTTCACTCTCGTCGTAAATGAGCTTACCATTTTAAAGCCCCACAGGAGAGATCAGGCCCAGGGCCTCGGCTCCCAGGGGGTTGATCATGGCCAAAGGAAAGATGGGGCACTGGATGGGGCCAAAAAGCAGTGCAACTCCCCTCCTCTCTGCCATCAGGGCCTTCCCCAGAGCGCTGACTCCGAGCTGCAGCCCCTGCACTAGAGACTTTGCAGACAGCTGCTGATTCTCGTGCTCTGTCCCTTCACCTATGGTCCTGTCCTTGGGGACTCAGTCCAGGGGTCTCTTACAGGAAAGAAAGGCACCGTCTGTCCCCGAAATCTCTAAACACATGTCGTGCCTTCATTTCTCTTCCACAAAGCTTTATTCTCTTTGCTCTCCGCAAGCCAACTTCAGCACCCTGTTAGTAGAATGATGGCCATTGGGTTAAATCTACTTTGTATGTTTGGATGCATCAGGCATTGAGTCCTTCATTTATCTATCCATCCATCCATCCATCCATCCATCCATCCATCCATCCATCTATCTATCCTTCATCCATCCATCCATCCATCCATCCATCCATCCATCCATCCATCCATCTATCTATCCTTCATCCAACCATCCATCCAACCATCCATCCATCTATCTATCCTTCATCCATCCATCCATCCATCCATCCATCCATCCATCCATCCATCCATCCATCCATCCATCCATTCATTCATTCATGTATTTATCTATTTGTTTGTTCATCTATTTATTTATTTGTTTATTCATTCATCCATCCATTTATTTATTTATGTATTCATGTATGTATTTGTTTTACTTTTTGGCCACATCTGCTGATGCTCAGGGGTTATTCCTGGCTCTGCACTCAGGAATTAGTCCTGGCAGTGCTCAGGGAACATATGGAATGCTAGGGATTGAATCCGGGTCAGCAGCATAAAGGCAAATGTCCTCCCCCCTGTACTATTGCTCTGTTATCCTGTGAGTTCCTGCAGATTTCAGCTCTCCCAGCAGCGCTCCTAGGGCCTGGGGGCCTCTCCTAGGGATGCTCATCCCACTCCTCAGGCCTAACAGTTCTGTGTTCCTCAGGGCAAGGTGCTGCTCTGAGGGACACAGGAGGTCTGGGAGGTGTCCAGAGTCATGCCATGATGCATGGGAGTGCTGGGGTATGACTCCTGGCATGTGATACAATCATGGCTTTAGTCCTTCATACTATTTCTCACCTCCTTATTTTGTTTTTTCACTAAAATCAGCAGACAGTGTTGGTTTTAGCTCTAAGTCTCACTCAACAGACAATCCAGCCAGTTCTTTGCCAAATCTGTGACTTTTGCACCCACTGTTCAGTGCTCAGATCTGGATTGGTGTTAGCTAAGATCAGAGAGACTCGTAGGGAGCCCAGGTTATCTGCTCTATCTGTTGGAAGTGGAGGAATGTTCTGCTGGAAGCCAGTGGGCCTGCAGGAGCCTCTTGTTTACTGCTTCCTTGGACTTTAATTTCTTTTCAAGTGTTCAGTTGAGGTGAGCCTGTTTACAGACTCCAGGGCAGCCACTGTAACCTGGGCCTGTGGGTGATGATGAAGCCTAAGGCATCCGGCCTCTCCTCCACCAGTCAGTGGGTGACTGCAGCATCAGCCCTGCTCCCACTGGCCCATGGTTGCCCATCTCCCTTCATAGGCTGAGCAGAGTCCAGCCCCAGCTCCTCTGGCTCACACAGGGCCTCTAGCCACTTGGAATAAGGGACTAGAGGACTCATCTGTGCGCCTCTGTGACCTCATGGAGAGTCACTATCAGGTTCTCACCTCCACCCCCATCAGCCCACAACCAGCTGCTTTCTTTCTTCTGTTTTTGCTTTTTGGGTCACACCTGGGGTTGCTCCTGGCTCTGCACTCAGGAATCACCCCTGGCAGTGCTCAGGGAACCATATGGGATGCTGGGGATCGAACCTGGGTCAGCCACATATAAGGCACATGCCCTCTCCACGGCATATAGCTCTGCCGTCCCCCCACCCCCCCACACACACCATTTCTTTTGCTTTTCTTTCCTTCCCTGTCAATACTAATAATCTTACCTTCTACCCAATCCTTCCAGGATCCATAGTAAGGCAAGAATTGCTGCACTATGGAGACATATGTTCAGCAAACTCTGGAGGGCTGTTGGGGTCCCAGTTCTGTACTGAGCCCTGGTTTCCCCAAAGTTTGAGCTCAGTTTCGTAGATTGCTACCTGGTTTAAACCTGGGCAACGCTCCTTTTTAGGCCTCTGGCATCTCATCTATAAGATGGGAGTAATATAACCTACTCTGATGGTTGCTTTTATAAGTGAACTGCCCCCCAACCCCCACCCTCTGTGGGGGCCCCCCCTCCTCCCTTCTCAGTATTTGGTTAAAATCCAGTATAAGCACTGGGGATTTGTTTGTTTTTGAGTCACACCCAGCAGTGCTTAAGGGTTAATCCTGGTTCTGCACTCAGGAATTATTCCTGGAGGTGCTTTGGAAACCATATGGGATGCCAGGGATGAGAACCTAGGTCAGCTTCATTCAAGGCAAATACCTTACTCCTGAGCTATCTCTCAACTCCTGGATTTCTGTGACAGCATTTATTTTTGTATTTATTTGTTTGTTTATGCTTTTTGGGTCACACCCTGCAAATGCTCAGGCTCTGCACTCAGGAATTACTCCTGGTAGTGCTCAGGAGACCATATGGGATGCCAGGGATGTTGGAACCTGGGTCATGTGCTAGGCAAATGCCCAGCACTCACTGGGTTATCTCTCCTGCCTCGACTTGGGTGTTTAAATTGTGAACCTGAGTAAAGCAGATTGCCCTTTCCTGGAGTGGGCCCCGTCTAATCATGTGACCTTCTGGAACAAAAGCCCCAACCAAGCAAGGACAAGTGCTGCCTAGCAAGGGCGAGTGCTGCCAATGTCAGTCCTCAAGCTTGAGCTGCAATATTGACTCCTCTCCAGGTCTGCAGACTCTGCCAGCCTTTTCTACAGAGGTTGAACTGGCCAGTCTCGCTAGTCACACAAACTAAGTCCTTAAATAAGCCGCTGCCTCTGTCTCCATCTCTGTCTGTCTCTTTCTCCCTCTCTCCGCTTCCTCTTGCTTCTTGATAGAATTGCAAATTAATACCTTATAAGATTTTATAGACTCTATTATTACTAAGGTCAAGAGAACAGGTGTTCAGGTACTTAGTTTGCACGGGCCAACCCAGTTCAATCCCCAGAATGGCCAAGGGTGCCAGAGAACAGAGCCAGGGTTAGCTCAGATCCCTGGTGTGCATAAGCCCCTCCAACCCAAAATGATTAAAATATTTATTATTGCTAATAATTTCTGCCATTTCTTGGAGATGTAGAGTGTGCCACCCACCTAGTTTACCAAAGATGGTGTTTAATACTCACTGTGTGCATATGCACTGATACCGCTTTGATGCCCCACGTAGAAGACTTGGGCATACAGCACTCACAGCTTGTGAAGAGCCACAGTGCGAGTCTTAACCCCCCCCCACGCTCCGGGGAGCCTCATGTTCTATTCCCACCCCCACCCAAGGCAGCTGTCGTGTGCTGGCTCCCTGGAGCCCCGTGCTAGGTTTTCAGTGGAGTGATTTCTGTTTGTTTGCTCCACGTCCCCTAATGCCACAATACCCAGGGACTCAGGAAAGACAGAGGATAGGAGTCAGCGTTTCTCAGCGCCCCACCCCCACCATGACTGCCCCGGGTCTGCCGCCTCAGTTTCCTGCCCCCTCTGCAGGGCCGGAAGCAGCCTGCAGTCAGGCTAGGGGAGCTTCCTGGAAATCACACCCTCTGGGGTTCCCTCTGGTGAGCACTGTCATCTTTCTTATTTGAGGGCTGCAGAACAGCTAGGTTTCCCCTTCCCCCCATATACATTCATGAATTTTGTGTGTCTGGGAGCAAATGGACTTGAGAGCGGAGTTCAAGGAGACCAGAAATGGTGGTGACCAATGAGCCAGATGTTGAGTGGGCCCCCCTGGCAAGCCTGTCCACTGAAGTCTCTTTTTGCTGATAAGCTCCTCCACTGAAACAAGCCGTCCGCCTGGCCTGCTTCCAGAGGAGCAGAAGGTAGTGGGGAGACGCAGCAAGCAGGGTGCTGAGGCTTGTGGGGTGGCTGCCAGTGAAATGCTGTTCTGTGCTTACCACTAGCTTTAACTCCTCTGCCTGCGGACGCTGGACCAGGACAGGGAGCAAGAGTCCAGTGTTGACCCTATGTCCTTCTGTCCTGTCTCTCCTAGCCCAGGCTAGAAGGTGATTTCCCATAAGAGTCCCTTTACTAGAAACGTTTTTTGGGGGGAGAGGGATCAAGACCCTGCAAGAGACTAGGGAACCTTATGCAATGCCGAGGCTGAGACCCCTGTCAGCCACATTGCAGGGCAAGTGCCCTCCCTCCCAGACGGTCTCTCCCGCCCCGAACTATTTTTGAGTTGGAAGGGAAGGATCAAATTAAGTTTTCCTTAGGTTTGTTTTTAAATTTAGAAAAGCCTTGGCGGGTAGGTAGTGTTCAATTTTCTTATTATGCAAATGGAAAGAATTGAGCAGCTTTGCTCAAAGATTTACCTGCCTCCTCTCCCAGAGGACTCTCACCAGCCTGCCGAGTGGGCGCTGCCTTGCTGCTGCTCCGTGGCTTAAGGGACGCAGGGAGAGCTCCTGGGCAGGTCACGTGACTGTCAGCAGCTTGACTGCTACTCTGGGCTGGCATGGGCCAAGGGACCTCTGCAGGCATGACGTCTTGGCAGGTGATGGGAGAGCTTGTGACTCTGATAGTCATCTCATTCCCCATCGCATTCCCTGGGAAGGAGCTTGTGACACTGCCTAGAACAGGGACTTCTGGCTTGTTCTCCACGGAGTCATTCATTCGTTCATTCATTCATTGATTCATTCATTTGTTCGTTCATTCATTCATTCATTCATTTGGGCATTCATTCATTCATTCATTCATTCCTTTTGTTCGTCCATTCATTCATTCATTCATTCATTCATTCGCCATGCACAATTTCTGCATCAGCGGGAGCTAGGCCTGGTTTCTGTCTGATCAAACACCAGTGGACATGCTGTAGGAATAAAACATTGACAGTGCCAAACTTAGCAAAGTCTTCCCTGCAGGCTCTTTCTTTGTGCTAAAAACTTAAAGCAGTAAAAAAAAAAAAAAGGTCCTGATTCTTAAAGTCTTTGACTTCACTTGGCAAACACTTATGTCCTTAATAATATTTTTGGAAATTGAGGTATTATTAGCCCAGTTAGACTGCAAATGTTAGTGATCCTCGTGGTCTCTGCTGCCAGCCAATATTGCCTCCTGTCATGCAGATTGTTTTAACAACCTATGAACTTCCCTGTAGAATTAAAATGTTCACACTTAAGCAAATCATCAATTTTATTTTTAAGTGTGGTATTGCACACTCTCGGTTTTTCTATCACTTTCCCCCTCCCTCCTAGATTTAAATACAGGCTGTGAATCTGTGTGTGTTGAGTGATAATATGTGATATAACTTGAAAGTAAGCTCTAAGGAGGCCAGAGCGATAGCACAGAGGGGTGGGCATTTGCCTTGCATGTGGCTGACCCAGGTTCAATCCCAGCATCCCATAGGGTCCCCTGAGCAGGAGGAGTAATCACCAGGAGTAATCCCTGAGTGAAGAGCCAGGAGTAACCCCTGAGCATTACCGTGGTGTCACCCAAAAAGCAAAATAGAAAGTAAACTCTAAGTAAGCTCCTGAAAAGGCAGAAAATATTTACAGGGACATAGTAACTTTAGAACCTGTTTCCAAATTGTTTTCTCTGTGTGTGTGTGTGTGTGTGTGCTGTGACTGTGTATCTGTGTGTCTCTCCCTGTCTTTCTGAGTTTCTAAGATCATTGAGGGATTTTTTCCATTTTCAACAGCTCTTTTTGTGCAGTGTAACCTGGGGGGATATGACGGAGGCCCAGTCCTGACTGATTATTCCTGATGAGTCCCATACCCCTGCCACAGTAACCAGTAAACGCACAAGACTTTTAAGTACTTCCTGAATCTAGAAGTTGGGGGAAAGAGAAAGAAACATGGTCGGAACTAAACCAGCTGTTGGTCAGCTTCCCACAGTACAGAACCAGTATTGGGCCAGGCAGCGAGCCACAGGGCTCCTGCCTCCCCTTGGCTGCCCTCCAGCCTCGCCTGACCTTGGAGCTGTACCTGCAGGGCCTTCGAGTCTCAGCGCTTGGCACTTAACCAGGAGGCCTAGCCTTGAGGCCAGTCCAGGTGGCTCCCAAGGGGTGCCGGATACCCACTATGGTGGGCTGGAAGCCCTGGGAGAAGTTCCCTGAGGGACCTGTGGGGGTGGAGGGCAGGGGGAACATCGTGACCCTTCCCTGGGGTGGCTCTGAGAGAAGCTCCCTGTGGAAGTGGGGGCTCAGGGGGAACATCGTGTCCCTTTCTCTGGGGTTGCTCTGAGAGAAGTTCCCTGAGGGGCCTGTGGGAGTGGGGGCTGGGGGGACATCATGCCCCTTCCTGGGGTCACCCTGGGGAGGAGTTTCACTCCCACAGCCTTGCACCATGCTGCAGTGTTAGTCTTGGTTGCTGGCTGGCACCAAAGACATTGCCTGTGCCAGAAACACCCCACCTGGCTGTCAGCTGCTCTGAAATTCTCTCCTAGGCTCTTTCAGGAGTCCCCCTGCAGCCCACTGAGGACACTTGAGAGCTCTGCGTGGGCTGGCCTTTGAGGTGACCCTGTGAGTGCTGAGAGTCAGGCGCCCCTGCAGGGCTGAGGTAGAGGAGAGCAGGGGCTGCTCAGGGCGGGAGCGGGACCAGGCTGGGTGGTGTCACTGGTGGGGCCTACAGGCAGCCCTGGGGTCTGGGGTTTGGTGCCCCTTCAACTGGCCATGAGAGAAATTTCCCGTCAGTCACTGCTTGATCCTCAGGACACTTGCAAGATGGTATATTCTGGTTGTTGGGATTTTAATTTTTTCAGAAGGTAAAAATCAAACAACTTTTTTAAACATGTTGGCAGTGAATTTAATTATTTTTAAACACTGTGTGGGCCGACACTCAGGGAGCTAAATGTAATCTCCGTGGGCCCTGGGCCTGGCGAGGCGGAGTCTGCCAGGCCTCACCTGCTCTGAGAGGGAGCACTCAACACCCACGAAGGCCCCTTGGAACAGTCCCACAGCCAGTGCAATACAAAAGCCAAAGGCAACATTGTCCACCCTTCCACAGACCAGATCAAGATTTTGACCAGAAACTCAGTTCTGACCATTTATTTCCCCCTTTCTCCTTCCCAGCTCAAAAACCAAACTAACCCTCTGGCCAAGCCTCCCTAGAAAAGTTCCTTGGTCGAGGCAGCCAGCCAAGGAGACCTAATCCAGAGGAGACCTTTGCCTCCGGCCCCTCAGCCAGGAATGCACCAGGTGGATCCAGCAATGCTCGGAACTTGAGGAAAAGCCCAAATGACCTTGGGGAACGATCTCGCCTGTGCAGGTCCCTTCTCCCCTGCCCCAGGTGGTGAGGGGTAAGAGCCTAGAGGGTCTGACCAACCTCCTCACAAGCCCGGGCCTCCGTTTCCTTCTCACTAAATCAGCGCAACAGCTGGTGGGTGGGAGTCTCGGAGAAACTTTTACCCTGGAGGACGTCTCCAGCGGCATTCAGGAATGCCCTCATCCAGAGTATGGAATAGATCACTCGATTCCTTGCTTGATTGGGGCTGGATTCACAGCAACCCCCACCCCCCATACCTCTCACCACCCCCCCCCCCATCCTGTGGTGCCGCCTCAGTGCTCAGGACTTACTCTTGGCTTTGTGCTTAAGCATCACTCCTGGTGATCTTTGAGGGAACATATGGGGTGCCGAGGATCAAGTCCTGGTAGGCTTCATGCAAAGCAGGAATCTTAGCCCCTGCAGTAGCCCTTTAATTCTGAATTCCCTGAACATCATCCTACCTCCCACAACCCAATGCTCTCTGGCTGAACCCGGACAGCCCAGGACAGTGGAATAAAAATGCAGGTATTTTTCTAAGTGATATAAGTATGTACTTAGTCACACAGGAAAAGAGACGTTCATGTACATGCATTACGTATACACATCACTTGTACCAAAATTGCCTTGATGATGTACGCACCCTTCCCCCACATTTTTTTTTAAGGTTCAGAATGTACCCACAGCTTATTCTAGAAATCCCATCCAGGACGTCCATGCTGAATGCCATTAAGAGTTTAGTGTTTGGAACTATCTGCTCCCTCTGACTTGGAAGCAAGTTTATTTATTCAGCATAAAAGGAAGTATTTGAACTCACTTGGGGAGTGTGATTCCCTGCATCTGAAAAAGCAGCAAGACTGGACAGACAACTTTTCGGACAATGAGACATATTTCTCTGTCCGAGCACTGCCTTGCTCACTTAGCCAGCCAACTACAGCAAGACAGGAACTCCGCATTAAAGGAACCTGGATTATAATTCATGTAAATAAAGCACTTAAAGGGGGAAATGGACCTGTCCCTTTTAAAATGTCTTATTTTGTTCAGTGATTTGGTTTTTGAGCACCCTAATGAGATGTGAAAACTGCATGTAAACAGGCATGCAAACAGGCCTTTATGAATAGCACATTACCCAGGCAAATACAGTGACTTCCCCTGGCCTATGCATTTTTTAAATAATCTTTTTTATTTGTTTATTTATTTTCCTTTGTTTTGAGGCCAGTCCTTACTGTGCTCAGGGCTTTCTCCTGGCTCTGTGATCAGGAATCATGCCTGGTGGTGCTTGGGGCCCATAGGTGGTACCAGGGACCAAACTGGGCCTTAATTTTTGTACTATTTTTCCAGTCCTGTTTCTTTCTTTTTTAAATTTTATTTAATTTAATTTTTTTTCTTTGATTTGGGAGTCCACACTCATTGGTGCTCAGGTCTTACTCCTGCCTCTGGCTCCGAATTGTGCCTGTCAGTGTTTGAAGACCAAATGTGGTGCCAGAGATCAGTCAGGTCAAGTATGTGAAAAGTAAGCCCCTTACTGCTCCTGTCTCTCACTACACAATGGCCCTTGTTTTTATTTCAACTAATTTATTTGTTGTTTGGGGACCACACATAGCAATATTTGGAGGCTACTCCAGATTTTTACATGAGTCACTCTTTTTTTTTGGGTCCGATGCCGGGGTTCTCCTGGCCTGCCTCGGTTCCTTGGCGGTGCTCGGGCTGGGTGCGGGGATCGCTGGCGGGGCGTGCGGGCCACCTGGGTGTACTTAGCTGAACTTCCAATATGCAAAGGATGAACTCAATCCATTGAATTATTATTCTTTGCCCCCTAGGTTATTTATATGTAGCAGAAAGAGAGAGAGAGAGAGAGAGAGAGAGAGAGAGAGAGAGAAAGAGAAAGAAAAAATAAAGCAAGAAAGGAAGGAAGGAAGGAAGGATGGAAGGAAGGAAGGAAGGAAGGAAGGAAGGAAGGAAGGAAGGAAGGAGGGAGGAAGGAAGGAGGGAGAAGAAGGAAGGAAGGAGGAAGGAAGGAGGAAGGAAGGAAGGGAAGGAGGAAGGAAGGAGGGAAGGAAGGAAGGAAGGAAGGAAGGAGGAAGGAAGGAGGAAGGAAAGAAGGAAGGAAGGAAGGAAGGAAGGAAGGAAGGAAGGAAGGAAGGAAGGAAGGAAGGAAGGAAGAAAGGAAGGAGGGAAGGAAGGAAGGAAGAAGGAGGAAGGAAGGAGGGAGGAGGAAGGAAGAGAGGAAGGAAGGAGACCAGAGAGATGGCTTAATACTGCTTTGCATGCAGGAGGCTTGGGTTCAGTCCCTGGCACAGCTCGGTTCCCCAAGCACACCTAAGCACAGAGTTGAGAGTAGGTTCAATATTGCCAGGTGTGGCCAAAAATAAATAGATCCAGCTAGCCTTTGGGGAATGCAAAAATTAAGTTCACAACAAAAGAGACTAAAATTCCCTAGGGCACAGAGGATACAACACAGGATTTAATACTTATATTTCCCCCCCACTTCTTTACATTTAGCACAATAAAGGAGTTAGGGAAATGGTTGGCTATGTAGAAGAATTGGACAATGGGGGAAACAATCCAGTGACTACTGAAGCCTGCATGATGCTGAGAATCAGACTCAAACTACAGGTAGGGACAGCCTGGAGGCCCCAGTCTGGGGAGAGAGCACTGCTGGTTCTATTCCCAAACCCCACCCCAAGCATCATGAGTGGGTTAGTACTTTTCCCCCCAGATTCACCATTCCTAACCCACATTCTCTGTTCCTAGTGAGTATCCCGCTCTCCTGCTCCAACCTGGGAAGCTGGGGGTGTCTCTCCAAGCACCTGCTGACTTCCTTCCTCTCAGGGACTGTCCCTGGGAGGGACTTTGGGACTGTCCCTGACACAACCGTGTAGCCGTCGCTGAGCAGCCGTTCATGGAGGAACACAGAGAATCCCACAGCTCTTTCTTCTTCAAAGCCAAGTATTGAAAACTAACCTCAAACTCTGTCCAAGGCCATATTTCACTGATGCGCAAAATACTTAGCTCAGTTCAGCTCTAGGCTGAATCCCAGAATTGCTCTGTGGGTGTTGCCAGCACCCTCTTGCTTTTGGTCATGCAGCATGTGTGCGCTCTAGATGCCATTTGAACATATTGAGTTAACGTTTGCCCTGACTGTCGTTTCTGGAACAGGAGGCTCCAGGCTGACCCACAGGCCCTTCAGGGTTTTTTTTCCTAGCTGGAGTCATTCTTACCACATAGCCCTGGCCACCAAGGGCAGCTTCTGGGAGAGACAAAGCCATCACTTCAATTTGCTTTTATGAGACCATTTACCTATTGTTTTTAGCCAGACCTGGTGGTGCTCAGGATCTAATCTTGGATCTGCATTCAGAGATCACTCCTGTGAGCTCATGGGACCACATAGGATGCTTGGGATCAAACCCCAGTCGGCTGTGTGTAAGGCATGCTCCCTACCCACTGTATGTCACTCTGACTGTCATAAGACTCTTCCTGGAAATGAAACTGGTTGGCTGGTTGGAGTGAACAACAATGCAAAGCATCCTTTACCCAGGATGCTTTAAGGTGGCTTCTGTTTCAGACATGCCTCTGCCACCTCCCCTCTCAACTGCCGACTAACATCATGTCTGTCTCCTGTGCTACAGCTCTGGGTTTTGTTTGGAACGGAGATGGCGCCATGCAGGAAGGTATTGGATTATGTATAAGTCGCCTATACGGGCTGAGCTTTCTGCGGGAGCCAGACTCTCAGAACTTATGCTCACCCCCTGAACATAGAACACCAGGGCACTTCTCCATTGTGACAAGACATGCTGGTATCAAAGATCCAGGAGGAGATAAGAAATTGATTCCAAGATCCTAGTTTGTGGGAGTCAAGGGATTTTGATGGCCCCCAAGGTTAATTTTGGGGAAAATGATGATTGAAATGTTTCATTTATTGATTTGACAAATATTTCTTGCCATAAATGACAGTAACTGTAGTAGATACCTAAGTAGCCAAGTCATAGTAATCCAAGAAATCCTTGAGGAAGAAATAAAATGTACTTGGAAATAGTAATTTTATTTATCAATTCTTTTTCCCTTTTATTTATTTATTTATTCATTCATTCATTTATTTATTTATTTAAATTTTGTGTACAAAATTTTATTTCATTTTATTTTAATTTTTTTTATTATACCACAGTGAAACATACAATTACAAAGGTGTTCATAACTGGTTCTTTATTTATTTATTTATTTATTTTGCTTTTTGGGTCACACTCGGCAATGCTCAGGGGTTGCTCCTGGCTCTGCACTCAGTAATTACTCCTGGCGGTGCTCAGGTGACTATATGGGATGCCGGGATCGAACCCAGATCGGCATGGGCCAGCTGCGTGCAAGGCAAATGCCCTACCCGCTGGGCTATCGCTCCAGCCCATAACTGGTTCTTTATAATACAATATCCCAGCAGTGTATTCCATCCCTCCACCAGTGCCCCATCACCACCACCAGTATACCCACACTCCCTCCCTCCCACCCCCAGTCTGCCTCAGTAGCATGTAACCGCTTTTCCTCTCTTTCTCTCTGTCTCTCTCTCTCTGTCTCTGCCTCTCTCTCTCTCTCTCTCTCTCTCTCTCTGCTTCTGCATCTCTCTCCCCCCTTCTTTTACACATTGCAGCTAGCCTTGCAGACATTTAGGGTTTATCATGTAAGTATCTTTTTGTATATTCAATGGTGAGTTCTAGTCTGACATTACCATTGCCCTCACACAGTTAAACACTGGTATCTATTTATATCCCATTAATGAATGCAGTCATTCCCTTTTTTTTAAGCCCTAGAACAAGACTCTCTTGAGAGACATCAGTCAGGCCTACTATAGGCTCAGGAGGAGGAATCAGTGACCACAGTGACCCAGGCAAGGTATCAGGTTACGGGAGAGGGGATGTGTGACTTCTTCCTTCTGTGACCCTCAAGGTTTCTGAAGGGACAGACTGGGTCACAGAAAGTTAGTATCACTCAAGTTCCAAACTTTAATTCTGAGGCCAACTACTAAGAGAGTGACCAAGACCCTATCAAATAAGGTATCTGAGGGGCTGGAGCAATAGCGCAGCAGGGAGGTCATTTGCATTGCACACAGCTGATCCGGGTTTGATCCCCAGCATCCCATGTGGTCCCCCAGTAACTGCCAGGAGTATTTCATGAGTGACCCCTGAGCAATGCTGGGTGTGACCCAAAAACAAAACAAAGAAAAAAAACAAATGAGGCATTTGATACCCTATATAAGCTGAATTCCATTTTTAAAAAACGATATTAACAAAACACTAAGAAGGGGGAACTAGAACATTTTTTTTTCCTCCTTTTTAGGTTTTTGTTTCGCTTTGGGGTTATATCCAGTGGTGCTCAGGGTTACTCCTAGCTCTGAGTTCAGGGATCCCTTCTGTTGAGCTCAGGAGATCACAGTGGGTGGCAGGGATTGAACCGGGATCAGCTATGTGCTAAGCAATTTCCCGATAAGCTGTACTATCATCTCTCCAGTCCCCTCAATTCTGATAATAGCAAAACAGAATGAAGAATTTCAAACTTACTTAAGATCTTAAAGTGGAATTTATAAATTTGTTTGCAAATAAATTCATGTAAAACTTGAAACAAAAAGAAGTTGGGTCTCCTGGTACCAGGAAGGTCCAAGTCCCATACACTTCTTTGGTGGCCTTAAAAAGGAACTGCATGGGAGTGGGGCCAAGTTCTTCAATTTTTGCTGCAAAGTTTGATCGCTGATTAGACTGGATTCCCTGTGCAAGGGACAAGGCCTTGCCATGGTATTTCCGGCACAGCTTTCTTTTTCACTTACTGAAAGAGCACTTCATGCTTTTTCAATGAGGCCTGAGTTTAAGCCTCACGTTTATATAATTAACAGATTTTTCTGAGAATATATAAACTCCGGACATTCAACAGAGCTTAATTCACCATGTATAAAAGGACACCAAAAGTTAATATTATAGTTTACAGAAAGAGCTCTTCTTTACCCCTTTCTACTTTGCTGTTTCATTTTTTCTTCTTGGAATAGTCTGAATCTCTCTCAAGGCATTATAAAATTCATTCTCATGGTGAAATTTTAAATTAAATTTAAAATAATTTAAATAAACAGCACTAGACAAACATAGCACTTTGAGTGGGAAGAAGGACAGAGATTTTCATAAAATCTAACAATAAACAGTACGGGTTTGAAGGAAGACTGAACAGCCTTTCTGGGGATGCTGGACCTCTCCTCCCCAGTCTGGCCTTAGGGGCATCTGCCCAGGGCTTCAGCTGCTCCTCCTCACTCTGCACATCTGCCTTTGTTCAGGGCCCATTCTTATACAAATACAGGACCTGTAATCTGGTAACACTCTGGCATTCCAACAGACTTAGAAATCTGGAGGGATTTTGTTTGCCTTTGTTTGGGGGACACACCTGGCAGTGCTCAGCGCTTACTCCTTGTCTCTGTGCTCGGGGAAATTCTTGGAGGATATAGGCGCTCAGATCTGTAATCAGCTGAATCCAAGACAAGTGCCCTATTCACTGTACTATCTGTCCTGATGTAGAAATCTTAGGGAAAAATAAGGCAGCTTTGGTGGATTGGATATGTTCCTCCTATTCCATTGCAATGAATATGTTGAAGCTCCAATTCCGAAGTATTCTGAGGTGGGACCACTAAAAAGAAATTAGGATTCAACAAAGTGGTAATGGTGGGGCTCCTAAAATGAGAAGGAGGTTCTTATTAAAACAAAAGAAGCTAGAAGCTAGAGGCTAGAGGCAATGCTCAAAGCTAGCTTTCCCTCAATCCCACTCACCATGCCAGGCCCAAGGGAGTCCAGCAGAGTCATCATCTGCAAGTCAGGAGAGTGTGGTATCAGGAGCACTTCATCTTGGAAGATCAACTTCTAGGATTCTAAGAAACAAGTGACTGTGGCTTAAGCACTTGAACACTTCTCAACCGGGGCTATATGGCCCTGTCTGGGCCTTCTGGGTATTCCAAGGAGACCATGGGTAAAAACCGCCTTAAGTGGCAGGGGAAGAGGGAGCCTGCAGGGGCACAGCATGAGACTAGGGGAGGCAACTAGGGGGTTTGGGGTGGGCTACAGAAAGGACACGATGTGGGGAGGGGCCTGGTGGACCGAGGTTGAGAAACACTGACTTAATCCACGGCATTAGTTACGGCAGTCAAAGCTGACTGAAGCTTAAGTCTTTACAAGCTGGCTGGTCTTAGGGACCTGACTTAGAAATGGGAGAGCTTAGAGGATAATTTTTTGTTTGAGGAGGAGGAGGGGTCACATCCAGTGGTGCTCAGGGCTTACTCTTGGCTGGTATTCAGGGATCAGTCTTAGTCAGGGGTGGAGGGGTTGGCAGTTGGGATTGAATTAGGTCAGCAAGTGTCTCTAACCTCTGTAGTATCTCTCCAATTCTAACTGGCAAACTTTTATTGAACACCTACTTACTGTATGTTGGACAAAGTTCAAATTCCAACTCCATGAAAGCTCTCAATTATTAGGTCTTCCAAGTCTCCAGGGAGATCCTAACTTAGAATTCTACACGTGGGAGATCAACCAGCGTTTAACTGTTGTCTCACAGCCTTCATGCTTACTTCTTATGTCTACCATGAGAGAAGCAAAGCAAATGTTGTGCTTAAAGAACTAGCATTTATTTTTTCAACTCAGAGGAAAACAGAATACAAAGTACAATTCAGGCAGCATTCCCTACTTCCTTTTTAAAGCAGCCATAAAGATATCTAATTGAAACACTCAGAGGAAGAAATAATTCATCTAAATTGCAAAAAGGAAAAAAAGAAAACCAACACCACTGGAATAGCCATTGGAACAGCCCAGCTGCAAACAGTGGGAACTTGAACCTTAGCGGTAATGTTAAATAATGAGGAGGGCAAGGAAGAAAGACAACATGTTAGCAAAGAGGAGCATGAGCAGAGAACCGCGAGTCTCAGGAACTCCCCGAATGTGGAAAAGTAATTGTGGAAGACTGAAGTTTAGGATAAATGAGAGTGAGTGTTTATATTAACTGGGTATGGCAGTCAGAGGAAAGGCTCATTGGTTGATGAGGGATGATGTGGAAGAGTTGACTCTGGTTTTTGTAGTTGTTGAGTTTGAACTGACAGTTGTATTTATAGCATGACGAAAGGCAGGCAATATCTGCCTTCCTAGCCGTGCTAGTCCTTGGTTCACTATTGGCTTCACACTTTCCTGAGGATGACTAGATCCAGATGTGAAGCTAATTTATTTTTTCCTATTTTGGGACGCACCCAGCAATACTTAGGGGTAACTCCTGTTCTGTGTTCAGAGATCACTCCTGGTGGGGCTCATGGGACCATATAGGGTGTGGGATCAAATTCAGGTAGCCTACACATAAGGAAAGTAAGTGCCTTATTCACTTAACTTTCTCTCCATCACCACAAAGTTAACTGTATCAGTCTTCCCGTTCATCATCGATTTGCTTGAGCGGGCACCAGTAACATCTCCATACGTCCTGTCTCATGCTAGTAGAGCCCAAGGGCATCTGCTTGCTCCAGAAACATAAAGAGCCTCAAACCATTCCATCAGGTCATGGGAATGAGGTCTATAATACAAAGTTAACTCTTAAGCAAAATAGTGAACTTTTTTTTTTTTTTTTTGCTTTTTGGGTCACACCCGACAATGCTCAGGGGTTTCTCCTGGCTCTGCACTCAGGAATTACTCCTGGCAGTGCTCAGGGGACCATATGGGATGCCGGGGATCGAACCTGGGCGGCATGGGCCGGCATGGGCCGGTGCAAGGCAAACGCCCTACTCGCTAGGCTATCGCTCTGGGCCCAAAATAGTGAACTTTAACAGCTGGTTATTGAAGGAGAAAAGTGATAGGGGTGGGGAGCAGGAGGAAGAGAAGAGGAGAAAGAAGGAGAAAGAGGAGGAGGAGAAAGAGAAGAAGGGTAAGGAGGGGAAGGAGAAAGAGTAGAAGGAGGAAAAGGAGTAAGAGAAGGAGGAGGAGAAAGTGAAAAATAAGGGTAGGAGAACAAGGAGGAGGTGAAAGGGAAGGAGGAGGAAGGAGAGGAGGAGGAGAAGGAGAAGGAGAAGGAAGAGGAGGAAGAGGAAGAGGAGGAGGAGAGAATGAAGGCATCTCTGGGCAGTAGATAGCCCAGTGAGCTGAGCACATGCTATGCCTGCGGGAGGCCCAGAACTGATACCCCCAAACCCTGTCCACACTACAGGATAGCCAGCCCTGAGCACAGAGCTGAGAATAACCCAAGTACCACTGGGTGTGACCCAAAATCAGCATGGTTAAATCAAATTAAATTAGAAGTGAAGGGACCTACTGAAATGTTTCAGACTGGTCATGATTGAAAAGCTCTGCCTTGAGTGGTTTGGACTAGGGGACTAGGTTTCACTCACCAATCCCGAAAAGAAGCTGGGCCCCAGCACATAGGGCCTGGCAGCCAGTCTGGGGGTACCTGGGTACTGCAGTGGAAAGCCCAGCACTTCCTTAAATAATTAGCACCTTCTTAAAGAGGCATCTTGCTTCTTCAAACTGCTACCTTCAGTAGATGAGATATTTTGCAAGTATATGGATTTACCTTATTAAGAAAATTAAAGAACTCTGCATTTAAACCAGTAAGTCAACAGATACATTGTTACTATCTTGACCATATTAAGATAATGCACGTTTCTTCTTTAAAAAATATTTTGAGGGCGGAGCGATAGCCCAGCCGGTAGGGCGTTACCTTGTATGCAGCCGGCCCATGCTGGCCCGGGTTCGATCCCCGGCATCCCATACGGTCCCCTGAGCACCGCCAGGAGTGATTCCTGAGTGCAGAGCCAGGAGTAACCCCTGTGCATTGCCGGGTGTGACCCAAAAAAGCAAAAAAAAAAAAAAAAAAAATTGAAAATCAGGGGCCAGAGAGATAGTACAGTGGGTAGGGCATTTGCCTTGCATGTGTTCAACCCAGTTTGATCCCTGACATCCTCATAGGGTCCCCCAAGCCCACCAGGAGTAATTCCTGTGTGCAGCACCAGGAGTAAGCCACTGGACATGACACTTTTTTTTTTTCAGAGAAAGATATTGTAAACAGACAGAACTATATACCTAGGTCGTGTTTTAAAGTTGTTGCATGCAAAATCCATACGGTGGTATACCAATTTGTTTTTTTTTTTTTTTTTTTTTGCTTTTGGGTCACACCCGGCGATGCTCCAGGGTTACTCCTGGCTCTGTACTCAGGAATTACTCGTGGTGCTCGGAGAAAGATATTGGATACAGACATGAACTATATACCTATGGTCCAATGTGTGTTTTGCAAAGTTGTTTTGTATGCATATAATTCCCTACCCGTGGTATCCCCTCCATTGCATTTGTAATTGGTAGCATTTATATATTTATGCTGGGTTTATCCCTCCTGCTATTAAAGGACATTCAGGTTGTTTCTAGTTTTTCTTGGAATCAGCCCTTTTGTCCCTGTTTCCCTAGACATGGGAGCTGTTTTGGGATTGCTGGTTTTCAGGGAATGCATGTTTTTGCCTGGAGCTTGAGATGACCAATCAGCCTTTTCTCACAATGATTGCTCAAAGTACACGTTGACCAACTGAGTGAGAAAAACCCTGATTCCCAATCTTTATGTATTTAAACCACCAAGCTAATAAGTGTTTTAATTTTTATTTGCTGTTATATAGTGAAGTGTCTTAAAAAATACCCAGGCTATTCAAGGCCAGCTTTGTTTATTTGCCACTCATTAACCAAATAGGACAGAGTGTTCTAGAAGGGAATATGAGAGTTAGGCCAGGAAATTGAAAGCTAAGACTAAGAGCTACTGCCAATGACAAGTCAGGGTGAGATGAAGATAAAGTTATAGTCAGTGTGGGAGTAGGAGAAATAGAACAGCAGGAAGGGTGCTTGCTTTGCTGACAGCCGACCCAGGTTTAATCCCTGGCACCACTTATGGTTCTGTGAGCCCTGCCAGGAGTGATTCCTGAGCACAGAGCCATGAGTAAGACTTGAGTTTCTCTGGGTATGATATAATGATAATAATAATATATATAATATATATAATTATACTTTAATAGTAGCAAAGGGGACTTCTAGGTCAAATATGACACAGCAAAATAGATTATATATAACCAAATAGTTATTATATATACTTATGTATAAATATATTATATACATACACACAAATAATTATATATGTGTGTATATATATGCATATATATAAAATTGGTTTGAGGGCCTGGCGATGCTTAGGGGTTACTCTTGACTCTGCACTCAAGAATTATTCCTGGCAATACTTGAGGGGCCATATGGGACACCAGGGATTGAACCCAGGTCATCTCCTATCACTCCAGTCCATTACAATAATAATAAAGTTATAGTCAGTAGAAAATCATGAATTGCTTTGTTGATTCAGAACAACTTCACAGATATGTGGAAGGGCCCTTTGTCAAATATCTTTCAGATCTTATTAAGAATGTCAGAGTGACAAGGAATCACAGGAGATGATTAAGGAAACTATAGTCAAGGCTAGTGCAGGGTTTCCAACTGGGCCCATCACCTTCCAAGTCAAGTGCTAACCCCCTTGTTCCATGTGATGATATGGGATGCTGGGGTTGAACCTGAGTAGGCTGTGTGCAAACGTCCTCCCCACTATGCTATCGCTCAGGCCCTCCACTTTTGTTTTTGAGAATCCAGACACTCTATTGCATTGATTTCTGTTCGGATTTTTTAAAAATTTATTTGACTATAAGTGTTGAATTTAGACAGACAAGTCCCCTTGCAGTAAAGTAAGAGTAAAGTGTAGTTCTGGCATCTACTCATCTTTCTCTGGGATGGAGAAAGAGTTAGAAAATCTTCACAACCCATGAGATTCCTCGACTTTGGAAAAGCTTCAGTCCCTTTTTTCCTGTCAAGCATCACTTCTTTTTTTCTTCAAGCATCACTTCTTTGAATGATGCTTTGAAAGCACTTGGTCATGATTCTGGCAAAGATGCTAAGTGATCAGCAGAGGGTATTACCAGAAAGTCGCCAAGTCATTTAAAAAGTGTATAACATGTAAGCTTAAACATATAAATACTTTTGTTTATAAAAATCACATTAAGAATTTTATTCAGGGGCCAGAGCAACATCACGGTGGGTAGGGCATTTGCCTTACACACAGCCGACCAGGTTCGAACCCCAGCATCCCATATGGTCCCTGGAGCACTGCCAGGAGTAATTCCTGAGTGCAGAGCTCAGGCAGAGCTTGAGCATTGCTGGGTCTGACCCAAAAAAGAAAAAAAAAAATTATTCAATTTTTTTTTTTTTGCAAGGGATTGGGGGTGTGGCTTGCATACCCAGCTCTACTCAGCGCTGACTTCTGGCTCTGTGCTCGGGGGACCATATGTGGTTCCAGAGACTGAACTCAGGGCAGCTATATGCAAGACAAACATCTTACAGGCTATATACTTGCTCCTGCCCTGATACTCTCTCTCAGATGCATGTGGGGGAAAGAGCTTGGGACACATCCCCTGGTGCTGAAGGCTCTTACCAAATAGGCTGCAGGCAACGCAAGGTCCTTAATCCCCTGTACTGTGTTTCCAGCCTTATGCTAAATATTTTTATATAATCTGTTATTTTACATAATATTTAACTCATATTTATGTGCTATTTAGATATATTTTTATAAAAGTTGTATATTTTTAAATACCTTAATGCTCACCTCAATTTATAGGAGATGACACTTCAAAAATAATCTCTACAATTAGAGACAGTATTGCTTTAAAATAGTTTCACCAGGTCTTGTGGCTTTCCAGTGCCATCTTTTGTTTTACATCAAAGAAAAAACTGTTTAAAAATATAAAAACACCAAACATTTTTTCACTAGATGGTTTCACTTTTTTGTTGTTAATATTCTTTGAAGCACAGTCAGATGGCAAAATAAGCTGGCACACAGCCCTGTGTTAGATCTGCAGTGATGATCCTTGCAAGGAAAAGGTCCTGCAAGTTTCTTTTCTGAGAAGCAGCAAATGAGTGAGTGATCTGTGAGGCCATGCTGCTGCCAGGTAAGTGCAGACTGGAGCCCAGAGGTCACATTCAGCTCTTGCGAAAAACAAAATCAGGAGCATTGGCCTAAGGACTTTCTAGCTGTATGTTCTCCGTAGGAACATTAGCCACGGAAGAGCCTTAAAACCTTCCCAGAGCCTTTAGAGAAGCAGAACAACTCACACGTGTGTTTAGAACTAGTCCCCTGCTAATTACCTCTTGCTACTGTGACCTTCCCTGTCTGCCACCAACACCTGTTTGCTTATAATCTTGATGGCTTGTGTGTTGACGGTGACTACTTTTCATTGTTGTTGTAGTTGTTTTGGTTTTGGGTTCACACCCAGTGGTGCTTAGTGCTTACTCCTGGCTTTGCTTAGAGATAGCTCCTGGTGGGTTCTGGGGAGACCCTATGGGGTGCCAGGGATCTAATCTGGGCTGGCCAGGGTAAGAGAAGTATCCTGCCTGCTGTACTATTGCTCTAGCCCAATGTGCTGACTCGTTTGTACTAAAACAGTCCCTTATCACTCTTTTTTTTTTTGTCTTTTTGGGTCACTCTGGGTGATGCTCAGGGGTTACTCCTGTCTCTTCACTGGGGAATTACTACTCCTGGTTGTGCTCCAGGGACCATATGGGATGTCAGGATTGATTGTGAGTCTGCTGCATGCAAGGCAAATGCCTTCCCTGCTGTACTGTCACTCTGGACCCAGCTCCTTATCACTCTTACCTGTGTGACTTTGAAGCTCTTTGAATTTTTTTCTAACCTCTGCACAACTTTCCCACCATGTCAGCACCTCCAGGTGCCTCAGATGAGGGTGGCCAGTCCTTTTAGCCTGACTGCCCCACTGCTTTGCTCCATGACCTGATCCCTGCTCCTATCTCACCAGCCCCTGCCCCCAGCTCCCAGCTCCCCAACCATGCCCCCCCACCTCCCCAGCTTCTTGCCACTGGTCAGTCTTCCAGGTATAAAACTCTCCTTTACAAGGTCCACCTCATGGGGCTGGAGTGATAGCACAGCAGGTAGGGCATTTGCCTTTCATGCGTCCGCCCAGTTCGATATCCTGCATCCCATATGGTGCCCCCCCCCAGCACCGCCAGGAGTAATTCCTGAGTGCAGAGCCAGGAGTAACCCGGAGCATTGCTGGGTGTGACCCAAAAAGAAAAAAAGAAAAAAAAGAGGTCCACCTCATTCCACACTTTCAAGTTATGTCACCTCCTGGGACATGTTGGTGGCCAGCGATTTCCTTTCTACCTTGAAATACAAAAGCTCTCCATTTACGGTGGCCCTAAATCATATACTTCTGTGCAAATTGACGGTACCAATAAGGGCTTAGAGTGAACACTTAATAACAGTACCACGGGGATGGACGGAACTTCAGATATCATTCAGTTCAGAAAGTCCCAAAAGACAGGACCCCCCACCCCCCCAACCAAAGCGAGTCTCCCCCACCCCTGTCTAAACACTGACCCGGGGTGCTATGCTCTCAGTGGTCACTCTAACCTTGCCTGGCTCTCATAGTTAGAGACATTTGCTTTATATGAAAAAAAAAAAAAAAAAAAGGCAATCCAACCAGGGGAAACTCCATAAGGAAAGAGAGGAGGGGGTGGGGAGTAAGCCACCCATGAGTGAGATCCCGGAGGAAGTGGCCCAACCAGATTGCCAACACAAGGGACTCTAAGCTAAACCAAGAAACAGCAGCAGCGCAGTTTAAAACACAAATTCAGGCCCCCTCATCCCTCCGCACCTCCAGAAGCGTCCCTATTAGCTGAAATGGAAACTCGTAAAGAAATTCGTAAGGACCACCTCTTTGGAGCTGGAACGCAGCTGGCCCGCTGCCTCCTGGCCAATTTCATCAGAACTTTCGTCCACTAAAGGACCTACCATAATTCGACCTGGGTCGTTTCTCATTTGTGGGCTCTGAGGACCCGTCGCCACGCGTTGCACATTTGACAGGTGGGGGTCCGGGTATAGCTGAGACCCACGTCCAGGGCCCAAAGCTCATGGCAAAACAACTCCAGGCACCAAAACCCTCAAAAAAAAAAAAAAAAAAAAAACAGCCTCGCGCAGTGTAATTTCCTTGCAGACTTCTCCGGAAAGATTTCTGCGGCTTGCGGCACCCACTGGGCAGGGCCAGCTCTGGGCGCCCTGGGGGCGCAGCGGGGAGCAAGCAGGTGGGGCGCGAGCGAGGTCGCGGTTGCGTTCTGGGTTCCGGAGGCGCGTGTGTGTTTTGCCCCTCCTGCAGCACACACACCCTTCTCGGTTTCTACTTCTACTAGGGGCACCCCATGTTTTGTAGCCAGAGAAGCAAGGAAAGGGCGAACGTGCAGACTTAAAGGGGGCACGTTTTCCCCGTAGAGGAGAAGGGAACGTTGCCGTGGACGCTTCTGCGACCCCCGGGCTAGTCCTGCGTGTGGTGGGTGTCACTTCCCTGGCATGCTCCAGCGCTCCAGCCGCGGAACATCAGGCGGGGCGGGCCGAGGGCCGCGCCCCACCCCCGGGCCCAGCTGTGCGCTCCGCCCGCTGCGTCCAATCGCCGGGCCGGGCCGGGCAGGGGCGGTTCCGCGCCGGCGGCCACTGCGGCGGGCGGGCAGGGGGGGGGTCGCTGCGCCTCGCCGCGCGCTGCCCACGGTGGAGAATAACGGGGCCAGCCCAGGAGAAAGGAAACCTGCCGGGAGCGCGGCCGGGGGCGCAGCGGGGCCGGTAGTTCACTGTGGGCCGGTGTCGGCGCGCGGCGGAGCGGGTCGCCGGCGTCGGGGCTGCCGGGGCAGGCGGCAACAGGCCCGAGACGAGCGCGCCGCTGGGGCGCGGGAACCCGCCAGCCTGGCCAGCGAGGGGAGCCGCGGGGGCGCGCCCCAGGAGGGCCCCCAGAGCCCCGCAGAATGGCCCACGAGGAGCAGCCGTCCCTGCAGAGACCCCGCTACGGCTGTAAGTGACCCTCTTTGAGGACAGCGTTTGGAGCAGCCGAGGGCGCGCGGTGGAGGGAGCCGGGGGCGCGCGGTGCCTGTGCGGCCGAGAGTTGGGGGCTGTCGGTCGCTGCCAAGGGAAGGGGTCGGAGTCCTCGCACTCCTCGCCCCAAACCCTCACACCGCGCTGGCCACCGCCGTCCTCTCTTCCAGCGGGGTGCGCTGGCCTCCCTGGCGCCGCGCTCAGGGACCGACCAAGTCGGGGGCTTTCGGGACATCAGGTGAGGAGCCCGCGGAGCTCCCGGCTAGGACCAGGGGTGGCGACAGGGACCGAATTCTTGAAACTCTTAGGAGGAGAAAAGTTTGCGAGGCTACAGGTGGGTCGTCCGTGCACGCAGGGCGAACGCCTCCCCACTATCCAGCTTCACCTGAGCCGCCGGCAGCCGGTCTGGGCCCGCAGGTACGAGCTCCTTGCCCGGAGCCCCAGCCCAGGCCCGAGCTGCAGGCAGGAGATCCGGGCCCTGGCCGGTGGGAGCTCGCGGACGCGCGGAGACGGGGTCAGTGACTCAAGGTTGCTTTGCGCGGAGTGGATGGACGCCGCGCGCGCTGAGGACGGACCCACCATGTGCCCGTGTGCAGAGTCCATTCTGGGCCTAGCCAACGCCAGGAAGTGTTGCCTTTAAAACAAACAGAAAGTTGGCGCTCTCCTGTCTTGGCCCTGTCAGCGAACCTAGGGCCGGGCAGAGAACCAGTTAATCTTTTGCCCAGTCTGGCCTTGGTGCAAAAGTACCAGGTTTGGTTGAAGGTGGGTATTCCAGGCAGAGTGTGTGCGTCAGGATGGCCAGGAAGGGAGGGGGAGGCGTAGTTTTTCCTAATTAAAGGTGGGTGGAGGACTTTTGTTCCTGTACTCTCCCTTCTGTCTGCACCTTGGAATGGAGTGTCAGATCGAAGTAACTTATTTTCCCCATGGAACCCTTATGAGGGCAGCTGCAACCTAGGGGCCCCTGGCCGAGAGTTGTACCAACTGGGGGCTTTGCTGCCCTTCGTGGGGGCTGGCGAGGACACCGACAGCAGCGCTGGTGGCTTCAGGGAGGAGCCGAGCGCCCATTCAGAGAGTGCAGTGCACTGTCAGCCTCTTGAGGTCACAGGCTCCCAGGACAGTGTCTGATTATCAGAGGACCATAACGTTTGGTTTTGGGGGTTTTCTTTGTTTATTTTCTTTTGGGGGTCATACCTGGTGATGATCAGGGATTATTCCTGGCTCTGCACTCAGGAATTACTCCTGGAGGTGCTCAGGGCACCATATGGGATGCTGGGCATCGAACCCTGATCCACTGCATGCAAGGCAGACGCCCTACCCACTGAACTATCGCTCTGGCCCCAGGACCATAACGTTTTGAAACTAGGTGGATATGCGTGTAAAATGTGTTTGTGTAAGGGCTGCTTGTAGCAGAGTGGGGGGGCTATGTGATGCTGGGGTTGAATGTAGTGCCTCGTTACCTTGTCCCTAAACATGTCTTTTGGGAGGGCCATGTCTTTTGAAAGGGATAATCCCATGATGCAGGTTCTGAGTAGGAGCCTCAGCTCTTTCCTCTATCTCGCCAGCACCTCTTGGAGGCCCAGTCTACCCCCAAATGTTTGGTTTTGGGGAGCATACATAACAGTGCTCAGGGCTTACTCTTGGTTCTGCACTCAGGGATCATTCTTGGGGATTTGGGGATCCATATATGGTATACCAGGGATTGAACTTGGGTGGACCACATGGCAGGTAACCACATTCTGTCAGAGAGTACCCACTACTGCTGATATAATCCATTGTACCACCCTAATCACTGCACTATTACTCCAGCCCCCCAAAAGGTGTTTTTTTAGGCTAGGCATATGAGTCAGTGGAAGAGTACATACCCTAGGCTTGGTACCCAGCACCAAACACACACACACACACACACACACACACACACACAAAGAACCCAAAAAAAAATGCTTTCTTTGCGTGTGACAAACCTGGGCTCAATTTCCAGAGCCTCATATGGTCCCTTGAGCATATGAGTACAGAATACTCATAGCCTGAGTACAGAGCCAGAGTTACCCCTTAACATTGCCAGGTGCGGCCCCCAAAACAGAAAAAAACAAATAATAGAAGGGTTTGATGGTACATGTTTTTTTTTTTTTTTGGGTCACACCCGCGATGCTCAGGGGTTACTCCTGGCTCTGCACTCAGGAATTACCCTGGCCGTGCTCGGGGACCATATGGGATGCCGGGGATCAAACCCAGGCCGGCACAGGCCGGCCGCGTGCAAGGCAAACGCCCTACCCGCTGGGCTATCGCTCCGGCCCTTGATGGTACATGTTACTGCCTTATTTTTTGCAGTACCAGGAATGGGACCCATGGTATCACACACAAAGGCAAGGGCTCTCCTGCTGAGCCACACCTCTTGGTCCATGTGTAGAGACCAACCCTCACTGGGTTTGTGTGCAGAGATGCAGCTCTCATTGGGTCTGTGTGCAGAGATGTAGCTCTTGCTGGGTCCACATGCAGAGACAGCATTCACAGCTTTTCTATGTCTCTGCGTGCTCAGCTTGGGTGATACTTGATTTTTATGGGTGACTCCTGTGGTTTTTGGCACAGATAATGGGTAATCAAGTAGCTCGTGCTGACAGGTGTAAAAAAGAATTCAGTGGAGATCTTTAGTTCATGTTTTCTCAGTCTGGTGTTGGCCCAACCTGATGGGACCCTCCCCCCTTCTCTCCGCTCAGCAAATGGGGGCCATTCATGAGACCCTCTTGTTATAAAGTGGAAAATATTAAAAAAAAGTGGAAAATATGGGCAGGTTTCTAGACTTAATGGCCATCTCAAATTGGTGATTATTATTACTATTTTTTGTTTGTTTATTTTGGGGCCACACCTGGTGCTGCTCAGGTTTATTCCAGGCTCTGCAATCTGGGACCAGCCCAGGCTCTGTCATTGCATACAAAGCACCTTCCTTTTTTTTTTTACTGTCTCTCTGGCTGAAGGAGCAGTATTGGAAATATTGGTTGCATATTTCCATATTGTTTTGATACCAGGTTTGTGAATGGTGTATGTTTGTTTTGAACACAGTAGTAGGGGAGTGTACCTTCATGTTAAGAGGCGCTGCCGAGCTCTGACTCAATGAAAGGGTTGATGTGCAGTGTTGGAGTCTATCATTTCTGGTGGTTTTGGTTTTCTGGTCCTGCTGTCAACAAAGATAGAAAGCGATGCTATGAGAGGCAGGCCAGGGAAGTAATGCAGGATTGTTTTCACTATGTTACGGGGTCATGCTGTTGTTTGCCGGCTTGGTAAGTGCAGGTTTAACAAAACCACAAACTATACCAAGTAACTCTTATCTCTGGCATTTAAAAATAAAGTCATAGTATATTTCCTGCATATTGTAATTTTCTTCTAGACCTGCATATTCTACATAGATATGTTCTGTTCAAGATACGTGAGACTGGGCTTAGAAACAGCTACTCAGGGCTGGAGAGAGAGCTTGGCGGGTAGGGAGCTTTTCTGGTCCTCTCAAGCCCCCTGAGCACCTCCCAGTGTGGTCCCAAAACAAAACCACTGTTTTGTAGCTTGAATTAAGCTGTTTTAAGTTCAGTCTTCTTTTCTGCCATCTCTCCTCCTACTGAATTGTCATCTACTCGTTCAGATGACCTCAGTGGTGGGCTTGTGGGACGTCTCTCCACTAGGCTGAGTGTTTCTGTGAAATGCCATGTACTATACTCCGTGCTTGGGGGGTTTCTCAGTCAGTTCTTCAGGAAGACTCCTCGATCAGATTTCTGATGCCTTCTGATCTGCACACCTGGAGCACTGAGGAGCATTAAGAGAGGCAAATCCAGTGGGGCACTTTCTAGTTTATCACCCCCCCCCTGCTTCCGGGCTGGCCACATCTTCCTGCAACCCTGAAGTCATCGTGTGTAAAATTACAACAGACCGAGCCAACATGCCTGCTCGCTAATGCAATCGCCAGACACTTTCTACACTCAGAGCCCAGCTTAAGTGACATTCAGGCTTAGGTATGGTTTGCAAAGCACTTCTGTGCTGTTATAATGAACTCCGAGCTGTTTGCCAAAGGAATTTTGAAAATATGCTGCCCTCATCCTGGGTTAAAATTTTGGTTCCTCAGTGGGCTGGAGCATGTGCTTTCCATGCGGGAGATGGCTGCAGGGTCCCCCAAGTTCTGTTGGATGTGTTCCCTGCCCTCTTCCCCCTTCCCATCTTCCCTGAAGCCTTGTCTCAATTTATTTGAGTGTAAGAAAAAGACCAATAATAACAGAAGGGGCAGGTGGCTTTGCAACTCCTGTTAGATGTTTTCACTCATGATGAATTCAATGAACGTTTATTTTAAATACCTACTTTGTGAATTTATAATCCATGGTTTGCCATGAGGATGGTTGTTTTCTTTCTTTTCTTTTTCCTTTTTGTTTTTGGACCTTATCTGGTGAATGCTCAGGGCTTACTCCTGGCTCTGTGTTCAGGAATCACTCCTGGCTCCGGGGAGTATATGGGATGCTGGGGATTAAACCCATATCAGACGTGCAAGGCAAATGTGCTACCTGCTGTACTGTCGCTATGACCCGAGGATGATGGTTTTCATCTTCTACAAAGCTGTGTTTTTGGTTCTTTTGGCCACACCCAGCAGTGCTCAGGCTTATTGCCCTAGCAGGGTGCACTGTCACCAGGTCAGTCCCCTGCAAGGCACATGCCTTACCTGCTGTACTATTTCTCCAGCCCCATCTGCAAAGTGACTTTCAGAAACATAGTAAAACTGATCAGTGTCTTAGTTTGCTTCTTTAAAAAGAGCAAGGAGGGTGCTGGAGAGAGAGCACAGGAGTTAAGTAAGGCCATTGGCTTGCATTCTGCCAACACAGCTCAGATCCCTGTACTACATATACCCAGGGCTGCCCTGAGCACAGATTCAGGAATAGCCCCTGAGCGCCTCTCAGCTCTCAGTTCTCTCTCTCTCTCTCTCTCTCTCTCTCTCTCTCTCTCTCTCTCTCCCCTTCTCTCCTTCTCTCTCTCCCTTTCCCTCCCCTCCCTCCCTCCTCATTCCCTCCCTCATTCCCTCCCTCCCTCCCAGAAGGAGCAAAGGTTGCTCAGTTAAGGTGTGTGTTGGAATGGTGAGTTGGGGGAAGGTTCTTGCTGGTACTTTGATTTTGGATAATGCTGTGTGCACAGTAAGCTTTATATATATATATATATATATATATATTTTTTTCTTTTTTGGGTTACACCGGCGATGCCCAGGGGTTACTCCTGGCTCTTTGCTCAGGAATTACTCCTGGCGGTGCTTGGGGACCATATGGGATGCCGGGATCGAACCCAGGCCAGCATAGGCGGCCGCGAGTAAGGCAAATGCCATACTCTCTGGGCTATTGCTGCGGCCCCACAGTAAGCTTTCTAACCCCTGCCTGATTGATAACGGAATGTTGGTGAGGTCAGTGTCACCAGTCCTCTGATGTTCTGAGCCCTTTCCCAGCACCAGTTTGCTCAGAAAAGTCTTAACTTCTGAATTGGCTAGAGTCAGGTAGGTGAAGCAGGGTTGGTACACCTAGAGTCAGGTAGGTGAAGCAGGGTTGGTACACCTGGAGTCAGGTAGGTGAAGCAGGGTTGGTACACCTGGAGTCAGGTAGGTGAAGCAGGGTTGGTACACCTGGAGTCAGGTAGGTGAAGCAGGGTTGGTACACCTGGAGTCAGGTAGGTGAAGCAGGGTTGGTACACCTGGAGTCAGGTAGTTGAAGCAGGGTTGGTACACCTGAAGTCAGGTAGGTGAAGCAGGGTTGCTCTTAACTCCTGTGGTGCTTGGGGAGCATATATGGTATTGGGGGTCCAAACCACCGTCATTTGGATGCAAGGCAAATGCATTAACCTCTGTGCTCTCTCTCTGGTCCCTTCTTTCAGTTTTTGTTTAAATTTATATTCCCTCCCTTTGTGTTTGTGGCTGTGACAAGCTGAGGTCACACAGAAGCCTGGCTGTGGTGCGTGCTGGGGTTTGCCCATCAGGTTGCACTCCTGCCTGATCCCCAGGGCTCATGCTCCTCATTGGGGCACACAGTTATGGTCCCTGCAGGGCCCACACAGGTGCTCACCAGAGGTCGCACACCCAGCCCTGCTGCTCATCTGCCTATTTTTCGCTGTGCTCAAGGCAGAGGGGCTGCACTGCCCCCTTTATTCTTTCATGGTGTTCAACACATCTAACGTTAATGCAGCCAGGAATCCGTTGCTGTGCCAAGGAGAGTGTTGCTGCCAGGCTCAGAGCACTGGCTTCCTGGACTGCCCTTAGCTCCCGAGGGATGCAGTGGGAACGATCTCAGGGCCACACACTTGGGAGATGCTGCTCCAGGCTGCTGCGCTGTTCCTTTGGCATCAGGATTTCCTTTGGGTTGAAGAAGCTTCATGTCTCCTCTGTGTTACCCCGTTGCAGATTTTGGAAGACAAGAAACAAGCTGTTCCTTCATGTGCAAACGTTTCCACTGAAGTTTTCAAAAGGATCTTTAAGGTCAACAGTTAAAGTGTTATTGCAGTATGCTTTTAACTTTAATTATACATACTGTTAGCCAAAATGGCTTGTTAGGGAGAGATTATGCTTGTATTACTGAGTTCGTTTAATTTCTTAAAAAATTTAGCATTATGTAGGGTGTTAGCTAAGTCCCCTCTTTTATTTTTTATTCACTGTTACACCCTGTCTCACGCTTACACCTCCAATTCGCAGACTTTTTTAACCACCAACTTTAATTATCTACTTAGTTGGTTTGGGGACCACACTGGGCAGAGCTCAGGGTTTACTCCTGGCTCTGTTCTCAGGGGGTCACTGCCTCAGTACTGTTGGTGATTGAAACAGGCCTGTTGTGAATAAGGCAAGAGACTTAACCCCTGAACTAGCTCTCTGGCCCCAACTGATTTTATTTAAAAAGGTTAGTATATGAATATATCTAATATTAACCAAGTCTTCATGGTAATAATAAAAACTACTTAAGTTCTGTCAACCTCTGATCTGATGTTTGATTCTCAGAAGGGAGGCAGTTCACGTGGGGTATGGGCTTATCATTTGTGAGTTTAGGGTCAGGGAGAAAGCAGGAAGTAAAAGCCTTGGCAACTACCCTGATTTGATTTTTTTAAATTTATTTATTTATTTATTTATTTATTTATTTATTGATTGTGATTGGGCTTTTTGGAGTCATACCTGGCAATGCTCAGCAGTTACTCCTGGCTCTGTACTCGCTCCAGCCCCACAACCCTGATTTGAATCCCTTACGTGACATGATCCCACCAGTACTAACAGAGTGACTGCTGAGACAGTCAAGAATGGACTTTGAGCACTGCTGGCTGTGGACCCCAAACAAAAGCAAATCATGAGGGGGCTCGAGCAAAAGTATAATATGTAGGGCTTTAGCCTTGCATGCAGCTTATCTGGGTTTGGTTCAGAGGTGTGTGTGTGTGTGTGTGTGTGTGTGTGTGTGTGTGTGTGTGTGTGTGTGTGTGTGTGTGTGTGTGTGTGTGTGTGTGTGTGTGTGTGTGTGTGGCCACATAGCTCTCTGGTTCTAAGGGGGCTTGGATTCCATTTCTCAGCTCCTGCTACCAGTTTGCCTTTTTGGAATCAGTTGCTCCAGCTCTCCAGGGCCATTTTCTGATTTTACCAAATGACAGAAACCTGTTGGTACACTTGGGTAGCTGTCGCTAGAATTCCATCTGCACAGAAGCCACTGTGTTCTCTACAATTGCCATTGCTTTTGTTTTCTTCCCCTAAAAGGAAAGCACAGTAATCTTTATGAGCTTTTTCTAGAGTGCAGCTAGGTTTGGCGAGAGGAGTTTATGGATGTGTCGAGACAACCCATCTTGCTGTGAGACTCTGAAACGAAAGAAAGGCTTTTCCATAATAACACAGTGGCATCCTCCTGTGATTCTAAACAGGAGCGTTTGTAAAATGCTTTATCACACATTCTGGCCGTGCCTTGACATCTGGGCTGGATGAGAAATTAGGCAGAAGGCGGTAGTGGGTGCTGACTGAATGTGTTCCCTTGGCGCTTTCCTCCTGGCGGGGTAGAATGGTGTTGATGAAATAGCAAATGCTTTGGCATTGAGTAGGTTTAGATTTCAATCCTGACTTGGTCATTGACTGTCTTGAAGGGTGGTATATTTTATTTCTGTAAAAAAGCAGTTCATAAGCCTGACACATAGTGGTTAGCAAATTATAGTTTTGATAATTGAGCACCTGATGTGTACTGTGCTCTGTGGGTGCGGGAAGGTGACTGAATTGGCAGCTTACAAGAGACTCTGGAAGGCGAAAGGCAGAGGTTATCTGCAGACTATCTCAGGATCCCAGAAGATACGAGAGTAAGGGGCTCGAGTGGGGAGATGGGAGGGTTCAGGAAGGTTGTGAATTTGAACATGACCTTGGGAGGTTGGTTTCATGATGTAATGTTGGCACTCTGGATGCAGCATGGCCTGGGAGAGGCTTAGAGGAAGTGCTGACAGGCTTCCTGGTGTATCTGCCATGTGGGTAGGTGGGTGTATCTATGGTTGTTGCTATGGAAAGGAGCTGGAGCTAGCAGCGCTGTATCATGGGGTTCTTGTAGATGACAAAGGACAACTAAGTTATCTAGAGCAGCGTTTCCCAGCCTACCGCCATCTGGTCCCTGTGGGCCCCAGGATATATGTAGGGGGATACAGGTGACAATTTTGTCAGTAGAGATGGGGAAATGACATGGGATGATGGGGCGGGGAGCCACAGGACGGACACAGAAGGAGGGCCACAGAGGGGAAAGGCTGAGGGACACGCCCAGGAAGGTCGGGTTCCTGGGTTCCTTTCCTTCATCTCTCGGTACTTCCTTCTCCTTAAACCTTGCTGGTTTAGTGCCCTCAGGTCACAGGACGGCAATCATGGTTTGTGTTTCCCTGGGAGGCCTTGCCTGGTCTGGCCTTACTGGTCTTGCTGGAGTGGGCCCTCCTTTTCCTTCCTGGAGAAGGTCTGTGTGGCCCTGCTTGCCACGGGTGCTGTGGTTTTGGGGTGCTGAAGCAGCAACCACATTCCCCATCATACACACACCCCCTGTGGGAAAGGTAGATTCCTGCTTCCACCCACACCCCAAGGGAAGCCCTGGGAGGGGTCTCTCCTCTGCACCTGCTGGTTCCCTGCTCTGTGCAGCCTGGGAGGACCACCAGCACAGCCCACCTGCACATGGGTGTTGTCAGGTGAGCAGGACATGGTGTGTGGAATGTACCTGCCTACGTGGAGTCCTGGGCATACACAGACCCAGGCAGGCGGGTGGTTCTTTCATAGGATTTATTTTGGAAGGTTCTAAGGTGTTTTATTCTTCCCCTTTCAAAGACAAATGGGAAAGTATCAAATCTCCACAGATCTAGGGATTATTGACCTCAGCCTCTGAGGGCTTCTCGGGGCCCTCGACTTGTTGAGGAGCCAGTGGGCTGAATGAGGCTTTTTATGTGAAAGGTTGGTGCCAGTCCTGGTAGCGGAGTGAGCGTGAGGGCCTGCACAGTAACCCTGGGAAGAAGTCCACTCTTTGCCTCCGTGACCACATGTCTGGTTTTGTCATTCATACACACCGACCCACTGGATCTGTTGGTAGAAATGTTATCTGACAGGCAAGTGCACTCAGCTCCTGGCTGCATTGTGGGGAAGCTGCAGGTTTGTCTGTTTCGATGTTCATTAAAGATAAGGGAACATTCCTGTGGTTTCTGTTTGTTTGGGATGCCCAGAATCAAAAGATTTTGTTTGCCTTCTCCATTATCAAATCTTTGAAGGAAGGCATTTAAAAGATTATTAGTAATATCTGATTTCTGTTGTGATATTTTATTGCCAGTATGACTTCAGTATTTGAGTTGGGCTATAATTGACTGTGCTTGAGACTACTCCCTTCTCTGTGCTCAAGGATCACTGCTGGAGGCCGAGGACAGCACTTTGCCTTGCACGCAGGTAGGGCGTTTGCCCTTGCCGCAGCCAACCAGGTTCGATCTCTGGCATCCCAGATGGTCCCCTTAGCACTACCAGGAGTAATTCCTGAGTGCAGAGCCAGGAGTAACCCCTGAGCATTGCCGGCTGTGACTCGCCCCCACCCAAAAAAAAAATCACTGCTGGTGGGAGCTGTATATGCTGTCTGGGATGCAACCTAGGTCAGCTGTGTACAAGCAAGTACACCCCTGTGCTGGCTCAAGCCTCCATGAGTCTATTCTTCAGTGGTGTTAATGCATTGCTTCATCTTCACATAAGTAAACTGGATTGGCAGGTGTTTGAGGTAATATATGTATGGAACTTTTTTTCTTCTTGTAGATTGCCAGGTTTTGTAGTTTTCATTTTTTACATTTTTGGTTGTTTTTTTTTTTTTTTGGGGGGTGTGGTCAGTCACATTGGCTGTGCTCAGGGATCACTCCTGGCATGTGTATTATGTGGGTTGCCAGGAATCAATCCTGGGTTTGCTTCACACAAAGCAAGTATCCATCTCAATGTACTATTCCTTTATAACCCATAATATTTGTTGATAAAACACTACATTTCAGGGAGCTGAAGTGATAGCATAGCGGAGAGGGCATTTGCCTTGCATGTGACTGACCTGGATTTGATCCCCAGCATCCCATATGGTTCCCTGAATACCGCCAGGAATAATTCTTTTTTTTTTTTTGCTTTTTTTAGGTCACACCTGGCAATGCTCGGGGGCTACTCCTGGCTCTTCGCTCAGGAATTACTCCTGGTGGTGCTTTGGGGACCATATGGGATGCCGGGATCGAACCCGGGTTGGCTGCATGTAAGGCAAACACCTTACCCGCTGTGCTATTGCTCCGGCCCCCCGCCAGGAATAACTCTTGAGTGCAGAGCCAGGAGTAACCCTTGAGCATCACTGGGTTTGGTCCCAAAAGTCAATATAAATAAATAACATTACAATTTAGCACTATATATGTACATGCTCATCATTATAAATCAATATCTTGCAAACTCCTTTTTCACTCCTGAAATTCCAGTTCCTCTTCCATCTCTCTTCTGTATCCAGACATCTGCTGATGGGCACCTGTTCCCATCTCCTGTCTGTGGGAATAATGCTGCCACAGATAAGGGGGTGCACCTCCTGTAGTGTTTTTGCAACACATATATTTAAAATAGTTAAGTAATACTTAGGTGCAGTACCTAGCTTGGCCCCTTGTCCCTTGGCCCTGCAAAGAACTTAACACATACTTGCTGTTATTACAGGTGTTGCTTCAAGTGTCTGTACTGTTTATCTAAATGAGGGACTTGTTTCTGTTGTCTGTCAAATTAATGATAATCTCAACATTTTCAAGCACCTGGCAAATATTTAGTGTTGGTGGATTTCCTCTCTCAGCCTCTGTGGAGCCAGGCTAAGTTCAGTTCATTTCTTTGGTTCCTGGTTTACTCAGGTTTTTTTTTCCCCCTGTAACAAGCAGGTTAGAGAATCAGCTTGTTTACTTCAAGGGTTCTCCTACTCTACGTTGATGGCGTCAGCCCTTGAATGAGGGTGTTAGTGTCTTGTCGTTCCCATAATCCTGACCCCTTGACTTTTCTCCTGTAATAGTGGATGCAAAATGCTGCCCCTCCTCTCTTGAAAGGTATCTTCTTGGGCTCCCTCTGAAATCTATAATCTATATGGAAATGATGTTAATCTCAGTATGGGTGGATCTTAACCTAAGTATTGTTTATATAGCCTTTAAAATGTTTGACACATACTCTCTCCCAATAGAGCTGGGTGGGGCACTGACTGGGTGAATTTTGTGCCACATATTTTGTTATCTTAGAAATGAATTCGGAGTTATGGGTACATACCTGAGCAAGGAATTTGCTAGGCTTTTTTTTTTGTCCCACTTTTTAAAAAAATTTTTTTTTTACTATACCGCCGTGAGACATACAATTACAAAGGTGTTCACAATTGGTTCTTGGTAATACAGTATTTCAGCACCCATCCCTCCACCAGTGTCCCATTTCCACCACCAATGTACCCCCACCTCCTCCCGCCCATCCCCAGGCTGCCTCAACAGCAGGTAGCCCTGTTTCCTCTTTCTCTCTGTTTCTCTCTCTGTCTCTGCATCTCTCTCCCTCTTGTTTTACACATTGTGGCTTTGCTAGGTCCATTTCTGATAGGTCCATTTTGTGCATTGCAGTTGCTGCTTTGGCATCCCCAGGGTTCTTGATGCCATCCAGATCAAAAGTTACTTGAAATATGTGTCATCTTTATGCCTGGCTCAGACTGTGGAGTTTGGTTTGGGATCAATCAACCTTCTGGTCAATCCTGTGCAGTGGGCATGCAGAAAGATGAGGAGGAGAAAAGAATACGAGGTTCCCCTGACACATTTCCTTCAGGCTTCTCGAATATCAGTGAAGCTTGTATTGTTGAGCTCCATGAAACTCAACTTACTGGAATAATATGGGATGTTGGAACCATTAGAAATAGAGAATCAGGCTGGGGCTGGAGTGATAGCCCAGCGGGTAGGGTGTTTGCCTTGTATGCAGCCGGCCCATGCCGGCACGGGTTCAATTCCCGGCATCCCATATGGACCCCGAGCACCACCAGGAGTAACTCCTGAGTGCAGAGCCAGGAGTAACCTCTGAGCATCGCTGGGCGTGACCCATAAAGCAAAAAAAAAAAAAAAAAGAGAATCAGGGCTGGAGGGATAGTGCAGTGAGTAGAGCATTTGTCTCGCACTTTCTGTGCTGGGTCTGATCTCTGGCATCCCATATTGTCCCTAACAATGGCAGGAGTAATTCCTGAGTATAGAGCCAGGAGTAATCTTTGAGCATCACCGGTGTGACCCCCAAAACAAAAGACAGAAAAGGGAAAAAAAAACCAAAAATATCAGGAAGGGCACTTGGCATTGCATGGGGTCAGCTTGGGTTTGATCCCCAATACTCCATATGGTCTGAGCATGTCAGGAGTGATCCCTAAGGGTAAAGCCAGGAGTAAGCCATGATGAGAGAGAGATAGAGAGAGAGATAGAGATAGAGAGGGAGAGAGAGAAGGGAGAGGAGAGGGAGAAAGCCAGGAATAACCCCTGAACATTGCTGGACATGACAAAAAATGCATACACACATATATGTTTATATGAGGACATATATTATACACACATCTGTATTTGTTATTAGTTTGAATTAGCCATCAGGTTGAAAATTTGAGACTAAGTATTCCTTTTCAGTGTAGACTCTAACCTTTTATATTTATTAAGTGACCTATAACAAAGAGATGGAACTTCTGAGTTTCTGTGCAGAAGTTTTGTCATCTCTGACAATGTGTCCCTTTTGTTTGTGAAGGAACCCACCAGGTCTTAACTACTGCATGGGAAAGATACACTTAACCTGTGTTCTTGTGATTATCTCTCTGGAAGGTTGTGCAAACATCTTTTCAGAGCTTGCCTTTGGGAGAGAGACTCAAGGTAAGGGTGGAAATACCTTTTGAAGTTTTCACACAAAAAGACAAATGTGTTTTTGGAAAATACTGTGCCCCATTGCTTACTGGGAATAACATGGGTGGAGCAGAACAGCAGTTGAAACCTATATGGGTCTGGCCTGTCTCTTGTCCTTGCTGTGGTCTAGTGTCTGGCACCCAAGTTTTCCATCTTGGCCCTTGCTGTATTCTAGTGCCTGGCACCCAAGTCATCCAACACTTCAACAGCAGTTCTTTCAGGTAATGAGAAAATGGGTAAACTTAAATAGTGGCCCCCTTCTTCAAATTTTCTAATATGCAAAAATTTTTAGGGCTATCGAGATAGTACAGGGTCACTTCCCTGGCACATCGCTGACCCCAGTTAGATCCTTGGCACTGCACAATCCCCCAACACTGCTGGGTGTGACCCACATGTATGGAGCTGGATGTACACAACTAACTACCAACAGGGTAGCCCAAAGCTTCCTCCCTTGTGGAGTGGAGGGTTTTATAGTTAGGTACATTATAATCTTTATTCTTTATTACTCTGGATTAAAATATTTCTCAAAATCTGTGTAAAGAAAAGTAGTGTGGGTGGGAGGCGGAGCAGTATCACAGTGGGAAGGGCATTTGCCTTGCATGCGGCGACCTGGGTATGATCCCCCGCATCCCATCGGGTCCCCTGAGCACTGCCAGGAGTAATTCCTGAGTGCAGAGCAAGAGTAATCCCTAAGCACTGCCAGGTATGACCCAAAGAAAAAAAAAATTAAAAAGAAAAGTAGTATGATTAAAAGGTCTTGTTTGAAATCTGATTTTCCAGGGTGTATGTGTGTGCGTGCATGTGTGTGAAGTGTGTATGTATGTATTTGTGTGTGAGTGTATATGTATGCATGAATGTACGTGTATATGTCTATATGTGTGTGTGAGAGAGAGAGAGAGAGAGTCAAAGAGTCAAAGATTGAAAGACTGAAGTGTTGAGAGGTCCGAGGCAGTCCCCACTTATGGCCCTATAGCTCCAGCCCCTTCCCAGCTGTTCCACCTCCCGTTTTGGGGGTGGGGGTGGTATAGAGCTAGAACTCAGGTATAGCTATCTACATTAAATTTTTTTTTCCTGTTTAGTTTATTTGGTTTGCATATTTATTTTGCACACCTTGTGGTGCTCAGGGCTTACCTTAGTTCTGTGCTCAGGGACTTGCGGTCAGCTGTGTCAGCTGTGAGCGAGAGAAGCAGCTTATTTCCTATCTCTTACTCTCTTACTGACCTTTTATATTGAAAAATTAATTTCATTCATTTTGGTTTTGGGGCCACATCCAGTGGTGTTCAGGGCTTATTCTTGGCTCTATGCTCAGGTATTACTCCTAGTGGTCTCAGGGAACCATACAGAGTGCTGGGTAGTGAACCCAGGTTGGCTGTGGGCAGGGCAAGCACCGTCTCCCTGCGCTATCACCCCAGCCCTCAGTATGTAGGATTTCGCAATAGGAGAGAAATAGGGTATTATTCTCGGATGTTATTCTAGTTTATCCCGGCTGCTTCACTCCCAGCTGAGTGATCTCCAGCCAAGTCTTAACTTCCCTGTTCACAGTGTTTAGCTGTATGTCATTCGGGATAATGATAGGAGCAGGCAAATGAGTTGATGCACACAAAGTGTGTAGCGCCTGGCAGAGCAGGCGGCACTCAGGGCAGGCTATTAATGTATTTCCGCAGAGCAGACAGCATTCAGGGCAGGCTATTAATGTATTTCCGTTTATTTTCACAGACGTGATTTAGATAATTCCAATTGTTCCCAGAGGTATTATTTGGAATAGTGGTATTTTTCTTTAAACTAACTTTAGACTTTCACTTTTTTTTTTTGCAAGGGAAAACGGTCACACCCAGCAGTGCTTGGGACTTTGTGCCCAGGAATCCCATCTGGGGATGCTTGGGGGACTATCTGCTTTGCGAGGGGTCAAAACTCTTGGTTTGCCCCATGCAAGGCAAATACTTTAACTGCTGTATTTTCTCTCTGAATCCTCATTTTTTTGTTTATTTTGGGGTCACATCCATTATTGTTCAGGGACTACTCCTGGCTCTGTTCTTGGGGTTCTCTCCTGGGTATGTGGGAGACCATGTGGTTTTTGAAGATTAAATTCAGACCCCCTTCACACAAAGCGTGCATTCTTGATTTTTATTGATTAGAAAAAGGGGGGAAAAAAGAATTATTACAAAGTCTATTCTCTAACCATAATTGAATTAAATTATTAAATCAATAACAAAAATATCATAAATAATTCCAAATACTTGGAAATTAAGCAAAATACTTCTATTTCATGGATAAAAGGGAAGATGCTTCCAAGAGGAATTAGAAAATGTTTTCAAACATTTTGAACAGTTTTTAGACAGACATTTTATTATTAAATGGTTATATTTAAAAAAAATTTCAAAACAGGGGCTGGAAATAGCACAATGTGTTGGGAGTTTCCCTTGCACACGGCTGACCCAGCTTTGATATTCAACATCTCATATGGCACCCCAAGCACTACCAGGAGTAATTTCTTTTTTCCTTTCTTTTTCTTTTCTTTTTTTTTTTTTTTTTTTTGCTTTTTTGGGTCACACTCGGCAATGCTCAGGGGTTACTCCTGGCTCTTCGCTCAGGAATTACTCCTGGCGGTGCTCAGGGGATTATATGGGACACCAGGGATCGAACCCGGGCCGGCAGAGGCCTGCCGCATATAAGGCAATCGCCCTACTCGCTGAATCGCCCTACCCGCTCCGGCCCCATAATTTCTGAGTGCAGAGCCATGAGTAACCTTGGAACATCACTGGGTGTGACCTAAAAAGAAAAAAAAAAACTCTAACAAGTAATTTAAGTTTCTACCTCAGGAATCTAGAAAAGGAAAAGTCCTATGAGTATTTAAACAGAAAAGGTGAAATAGGACATTTAAGAGCAGAAATCAGGAAAGAAAAAATCACATAAAAATCAATAAAACCAAAAAGTTCTTTTAAAGGTCATTAAAATCGACATACCTGTAACAAGTTTTTAAAAGGAAAAAGGAGAAATGAGACAAGTTACTAATGTTGAAATGAAGTGCACCTTGCCTCAGTTTCCCCTTGCTCTGGTGTTAGCAGGATCATAGGAACTCCTCTGAACATAAACTCAAAATCTTGGCGAAATAAACCTCATCCTTGGAAACTACAAGCAACCAAAACTTACCCCAAATAAAAAACATAACTTGAAGTCCTAAATGTTCAACAGAGAAATAAGATCCATCTTTTTTTTTTTGGCTTTTTGGGTCACACCCGGCAATGCTCAGGGGTTACCCCTGGCTCTGCCGTCAGGATTTACTCCTGGTGGTACTCAGGGGACCATATGGGATGCCAGGGATCAAACCTGGGTGGGCCATGTAAGATCAGTTTTATGGGAACCAAATACAAAATTTAGAACTGGAAAACAGGATATTTGAAATTTAATATTTTCCAAAATGTAACAAATAGAGATCATGAGGAATCACTAACCCTGAAAGCGGGCCCATTATTATTTCCCTTCCCTTCCACTTTTCATGTATTGTAGGTATCTGACTACTTCCAGGTGAGGCTTCTTTTCCTTTTATAGAAAACCTTCAGCTATTTCTTGGAGAACTGGTTTCATGATAGTGAATTCCTTTAACCGTCTGCAAGGTTCTTTATTCCTCCTTCTAATCTGAGTGATGACCTGTATAACCTCAGTGGAGGTGTTTTCCATGCCTTGCTTTGTAAACAACATGTCTCCCACCCTTTCTGAAGCTGGAGAAATCTGAGTTTTATGAGGTTCCCATATATGTGACACTTTGCTTTTCTCCTGATGCTTTGGGAGGCTTATCATTTTTCCTTTATTTTATATAATGCATGTATCTGTTCAGATAGCATTAATCAGAACTTCTTGCAAAGTTCTGGTAAATATATTTTAGATATATTTATTTCCCTCTGCCACGGGTCATGTATGCTTGTATGAGCCCATGGGTCACTGGGCTCCTCCTATTTTGCTCACAAAACCACTGGAGCCTGCCTGTGGGCACTCAGAGATGACAATACTCCAGGCCTGTGGTGGGAAATGACCCGAGGAAAACAATGATTCAGGCCATCACATGGTTACAGAGCTGGGCTTCTAAAAGATCAAGTGTGGCTTTGGTGGTTCTAAGGAAATGGTGAACAGGATAGGTAGGCAGCTACCGGACACCCCTGTGCAGGTGGACTGTGTTATAAGTTACTGCTGTGTCATTAGACTTACATCTTTATTTGGCTTCCTAGTGACTAGAACTCTCTAGAATAGTGACTCTTAGTCAGAACCAAAAAGGGGCAGGAACACACGAGAGACTGAGCTCTAGACCAACTGGACAGAAAGAAGAGGGAGGCAGCCTTGTAAGTATGCACTTTGCTCACTTCGTTATTGCTGGGCTCATGAGGTCTGGGCTAAGAAAGTGGGTTTGGGGGCTTCTTGAGTTTATTGCGCCTGGCTGAGGACAGGCCACTTGCTGTTTCTGAAGGTCTGGCCTTGATTTTCCTTGTTGGAGGGATCTGGGTGGGAACGAGAAGTTGCACAGTCTTAATACCATGTGACCCGCCCATTATCATTTAATCACTATTTTTTAAATTAGTGTTTAGGCTAATGTGTAGAGTTCCCTGGGTTTTGGTTGGTTGTTTTTGGTTTGGTTTCATTTGGTTTTGGGGCCATACCTAGCACTGCTCAGGGGTTACTTCTGGCTCTGTGCTCAGGGATTACACCTGGCAAGCTTGGGAAACTGTATGAGATGCTGGAGATAGAACTCGGGTCAGCCTTGTGCAAGACCAGCACTTTGCCCACTGTAATGCCTCTTCGGCCCCTAGAATTGGCTTAATAAGAAAAAATGCTGGCTTTGCAGACTAGCCTCCAAATTATTGAAACTTGGACAGCCCTACTTCAGCATAAACCTTGATTTAACTCCGGTTTCAGGCCTATTTCTGGGAGCTTCAACTTGTCAGTGGGAGATGTCTCAGGGGGCTCCAAATCTGTTGATAAGGGTCAGGAGCGTGACAGAGTGTCAGCTGCACATTCTAACACCAGGGCTTCCCCTCTCAGAGAAACTTCTAGTAATGGCTAAGAATATATATATGGAAATATAATTAGTAACTGGGGTTTGATCTCCGGCATCCCATATGGTCCCCTGAGGCACCTCCAGGAGTAAATTCCTGAGCAAAGAGCTAGGAGTAAATCCACCTGAACGTCGCCGGGTGTGACCCCCAAAAAAAAAAGCAAGAAAAAGAAATATAATTAGTGCTTGTGTGTACCAAACACTGCTATAGGCATTTTAGGTGAATTACCTGACTTATTCTACATTAGAACTTTCTGAGATTGTACTAATATCTCCATTTTAGAGGTGGGAAAACTAAAGTATGGAAAAATTAAGCCTGAGGCTCCACTGCTAGGAAAGGCAGAATCAAAATTTGTGAGGTCAGAGCAATAGTATAGTGAATCGGCCCACATTCAATCCCCCAGCATCCTATGTGGTCCCCAAGCCCACCAGGAGTAATCTCTGAGTGTAGAGTGAGAGAAAATCCTGAGAACCATTGGATATGCCCCAAAACAAAAACAAAAAAAAAAAAAAAACAAAAAAAAAAAAAGAAAGAAAGCAAGAAAAATTTGCATGGTGGTGTGACTCAGGCTTTTGGCCTATTTGGACGTGTTGAAAGCCAGGTTTAAGTTATAAAGTCATGTTTGGTAGTTAATGCTATCTTATTGGTTAAGTATTTAGGAATGGCATTAGTTTTTTATTTGTGATAAATTAACCCAAACTACCTGACTTAAGTCAAGGAACTGAGTGTGGAGAGATAGCACAGGGGTTAAGGCACTTTGCCTTGTTTTGAGTTCGATCTCCTGCACTGCATATGGGCCCTTGAGCATGGAGCCAAGATCACGTCCCTTAGCTCCGCCTGTGGCTGACACTAGTTCAAGTTCCCCAGCCTTTACTTGCGTTCCCCACACTCTGGCTCTGCGGCTTCCCGCTAATCTTGCTGAGTATCTTTCCAGTCTTCTAAGAACCAGTCACTGGATTACAGCCCATCCTAATCCCATGTGACCTCATTTAAATTTATTATATCTGGGGAGACCCTATTTCTAAAAAGAAGTTTCTATTTTGAAGTTCTGGCATGCATGCGTTCCACTCCATATGGCCGTGCAGTTCAGGAAAAGGAGGCATTTTCGGCATCGTAAAAGTCTTTAATGCAGTGACTCTGGTGTTATGAACAGAGACGTGAGTAGCCAGAGCAGGGCAGTGGGTTAGTGGAGTTGTTGGTGCCTCTGTTAAGCCAGTGCTAGGTTCACCAGAAAACGTAAGCAGAAGCAGCAAAGAGCAGAGGAAGGGTATGGAAGCGTCAGAAGGCAGTTCTGGTGCATAGTTGCTTTGTGGTGGGGCAGACAGAAGACCCTTGTGAGCCGTGAGGGTGGCCCAGATGCGCGAGCACCTTTCACTGATCATTTAGACACACTTTGAGACTCCTAACCTAGTTAGCACGTTGCGAATTAGAGATCAGGAAGTCTGCAGTCCCTGTTAGAGCATTTCTTTTCTTTTCTTTTTTGCCTTTTTTTTGGGTCATACCTGGCGAAGCTCAGGGGTTACTCCCTGGCTCTGCACTCAGGAATTACTACTGGCAGTGCTTGGGGGACTCTATGGGTTGCCGGGATCTGATCTGAGTGGGCCGCATGCAAGGTGAAGACCTTCCCGGCTGTCTTATTCGCTCCGCCCCCTTATCCTTGTAGACCAGGAAGGAGGGTGGTGATGAGGCTCCGCTGAGGAGAAAATTGACTCATTTAGAGTCCTTTGATCAGGCTGCATGGACGAATCATACAATGTTTCCAACACGATTTCTATGGCAACAGGATTTTCTGACATCATCCATAACTCGTGTTTTTTTAATATATCTCTTTTTGCCCTTGGCAGATCGAAAGCACAGAATCAAATCTGGAGCTTATCTGTAGAATCTGTCAAGGGTTTGCACGTTGTTTTCAGTGTATTTGTGTTACTCTTGCTTATGTTATTCTTGCCTACTTTGAATTGTTTTCTTACTTTTTCAGCATAATTTTTCCCCAAAACACTTCTTTTCTGCTTTGTTTTTGGTTTTGGGTCACACCCAGCGATGCTCAGAGGTTACTCCCCGCTCTGCACTCAGCAGTTACTCCTGGCAGTGCTCAGGGGGACCATATGGATGCCGGGGATGGAACCCAGGTTGGCCACGTGCAAGGCAAATGTCCTCCCTGCTGTACTATCGCTCCCCTACCACTTCTTGTAACTCTGTTCACATACTCCTCGGAAGGAGTGGATATACCTGTGAAGTGTCCTTCTAGAAGTAACGCCCTTTGTCCTGATCTGCCTTCTGGTGAGGGAGAGGGCCTTGTGGTAGCCCAGGGCCTGTCGCTGACCGTTCAGCTCGGTTTCCCTGCTGCAGAACAGAGCGAGGGAGCAGCAATACCCCATCTGATGTCATTGGAGGCATGGAACAGGGACAGTATCACCTGCTCAGTCCTTAGCAGAGGGCAGGTGTTTAGAGGAGGCAGCGTCCCTTGAGGAGGGGACCATGTGGGCTGATCTGTGACAGAACAGTGCCTGGATCATCTTGTCTGCCACTGAAGCAGGATTCTGAGCAGCACCAGGAGTGGGGCCTGTTCTGGTCCTTTTCCTGCAGCTCTTCTCCCCCCCCCCATCTGCAGGGCCACAGATGTCCCTTCTCTCTGCACGGGCCGCAGACATCTCTATTTTGCCATTTCTTTCCCTCTGCTCACCAGGTCCTTCTGGGGCTCCTGCTGGCCTTGCATAGCTAGCTGCCTGCCCCTCTGACCGATGCCCGCCAGACCCCAATGCTGGGGTTAGAAACTGGAAAATGGACTGAGCTTATGGTGGGAAATTCTGTGTCACTAACTTCGTGGGTCAGCTTCAGAGCAGCTTTTCCCAGGGTCGGTGCCAGCTGCCTCTCCTTGACACCCGCAAGTCACAAGATTTGCGTGTGTTTGCTCAGCTCTGGGATCCCTTCATGGGCATCCAGTGGATCTGAACGAGCAGCATTTGGGTCTGTTGGCAAGTCCCAGCACAGACCAAATTAAATGTAATTGTAAATCGGCTTAACTCTCTGGTCTGTGGCTTGATGTGCTGTGCAGAAGCATGCCAGGTCTGGAGCTTTGTCCTCCCTGGGAATGGTGTGCCCCACAGGAATGGGGATGCAGACGCACAGTTCACCGGGCAAACGCCGGCCCTTCTGTAGAGATGGGGCTGCTTACGCTGGGGCAAAAGTTACCCCTAGGCTGCTTTAGGATATCCGGGCTCTCTGTTCATTTCGATGGTTCTTTCTCTGTCCCGTGAAACAAACTTCTCTTTCCTCCACAGTCTTTGGAGCCACCTTTGGAGGCCAGGGGAAGCCAGAAGTGTTGGAGAGGGAGGGAAGGGAAGCAGGGTGCCTTTTCAGGAAAACCGGGCTGAAAGCAGAGCACAGTCATTGAGCTGTTGCTCAGGGCGTGCTGAAGACTGGTGTCGGTCACTGCTTTTCCTTTCTCTGCATTCCTTGTGGGTCCAGCTCCTTTTTCTGTGCTGAGTGGGCCTGGATACGGTCCCTGCACTCCGTGGGGAGCTGCATGAGAGGCTGGAGTGCCTTGCCAGAGCACACTGCCTATGCTATTGTAATAGGTAACCCAAGACCTGCACTGCATGGGTAATGAGGCGGGGAGGGGGTTTTGAAAGCACAGGCTGGGCCCCTCTGCCCTGGGCTGTCACACAGGCCACTCTGGGCTCTTTTCTGAGTCAAGGGTGGAAAACCATGAGAAGGAAAGTGTAGGCATTTTACTGGGCTTCTCAGTGGGGTGCACTGTAGCAGGTCATGTGTGGTGTGGGGGGTCATGGGCTGACAGTTCATTCTGGAGCATACAGAATTTTCTAATTCAATTATTGGAACATTAAAATTTAAAAAATTATTTTTGATTTGTGGACCATAAATCAAAAGGACTTACTTGTGGCACTGGGCTCAAGAATCACTCCTGGGGCGGAGCGATAGCCCAGCGGGTAGGGCATTTGCCTTGCATCATGGCTGGCCCATGCTGGCCTGGGTTCGATCCCCCGGCATCCCATATGGTCCCCGAGCACCGCCAGGAGTGATTCCCTGAGTGCAGAGCCAGGAGTAACCCTTGAACATCGCTGGGTGTGACCCAAAAAGCAAAAAAAAAAAAAAAAAAAATCACTCCTGGTGGGCTTGGAGGACTGTAAAGTGTGCTAGCGATCGAATGCAGGTCAGTTGCGTGCATGACAAGCACTTTATCTGCAGTACTGTTGGCTCAGTCCCTTATTTGTTTATTTTTTTGTTTCTTTATATCCACACACAGCTGTGCTCAGGGCATATGCCACACACAGCTGTGCTCTTTGCCTCTGTGCTCACAGGACCATTTGCAGCGTAGGGATAGGACTGTGGTCGGCTGTAAGCAAAGCAAGCCCCTTACCCATGTATTAGCTCTCTAGTCCAGGGACAGTGCGTTCTGTAAGTTTGCCTGTCTTAGCCTTGGCACTTGTGATGTAATTGGACTGGATAGTTCTTGGTCATGGCAGGAGTCTGTTGTGTGTTTTTCCAGTGTGCCTCACACACTTGGTCCCCCTCATGTGACCTCAGTAGGGACAGCCTCGGTTGTCTCCAGATATTTCTTGGAGCATTTCCCCCAAGTTAAGAATTGCTGGGGCTGGAGCAATAGTATAGCGAGGAGGGTATTTTCCCCTGAACGTGGTCGATATAGATTCCATCCCGCCATCCCATATGGTCCCCCGAGCACTGCCAGGAGTAATTCCTGAGTGCAGAGCCAGGAGTAAGCTCTGAGCATCACTGAGTGTGACTCCCCCTGCAAAAAAATTTGCTGTTGGCAGGTAAAGGCACAAAGGTTGCTGGCAGAATATTTCCTTTTGTGTGGCTGAATAGTATCCTGGCCACGTTTCCCCCTTGGCTTTTTATTATACCCTTTCTGGACCCATCTGTGTTTGTGCGGATAGGGAAGCTTGGTGTGTGGTGTTGGAAAATGGAGCAGCTTCACTTTCCATCTAGGGATCTGGGCAGAGTCCTCCTCGTTCCTCTTCCAAGAGTCATGAATACCGATATTTTCTAGGAACGGGATTATCTGTTTTCCCATAAGCTAAAACATTTTTTAAATGAAATTTTACTTTGACTACTGTAACAGGTTCTAGGCTGACAGACATGGGACCTTGGAAGGGATGGTCTGAAGCTTGTCTGCACTGGAGGGCCCTGGAGAGCTCATCTCTGGCGGCAGCTTAGCTGGCCTAAGATGTGTCAAAGTGTGTGACCAGCTGCTCTCTGGAGACCACCTGGGGTCCAGGGGCTCTGATAAGCATAATTTTCATTAAGTTTATTGTTCTTCCCTTGCATGGGACCCCAGACGAGGTCAGGATGGTCGGAATGACCTCTGCTCATGGCCGCACTTCTGCCCAAGATCTTCCTTAGGCACTGGGCCACATTCCTTGTGCTTTCTCCCTGGGGATCCCTGCAGCAACACCCAAGCTTGGGTTCATGGTGTTGTGTTTGCCAATGAGCCATCTTCAACGTATAAGAACTAAGTCCTGATGATCAGAGGAGGAAGAGGAGGGAAACATAAGGAGTAGGGTTAGCATAGGGTCATTGGTATAAGAGTAGGGTTAGTATAGGGTTGTTGGTATGAAGTAGGTTAATATAGAGTTAACATAGAGCTGTTGGTAATCCCTTAGGGCAGGGAGTATCTACAGAGTTTTCTGGATGTAGGCTGTGATCTCCCAGGAGTCTTGCAGTCAATAGTAGGGCCAATGCTTCTAGCCACTTAGCTCACACTGCAAGGAGCAGCTGGACAGGATAGCTTGGGACAGGTGCCCCTGGACTGGACCCTTTTAGACGAGCTGTTTGCTGGTTGCTCCCTGGTGTGAGCTGAGCAGAGAGTACAGAGAGATCTAGGCCCCCTGGATTGCTGGGGCTCCCATAGATCCAGCCCCTCCGAATTGGTAGGGCCTCACTCTCTGGAGCTTCAGCTCATCAGGAGACGGCAGCCAGGCCAGTGATCTCTGGGCACCAGGGGTGAATGCTGCCGCTGTGCTCCTTGTCCTAAGACTGCACTTCTGCAGCTCTGCCAGTGCCGGGGAGAGAATGGTTGGGCTGGTGGCGTTGGCTCTGGGTTGGGGCCCTAGGAAGTGAAACTTTTTCATCCTGGGGCTGCAGCCTGGACACTTGCCTGTGAGCACAAGTGTCTTTTGATTCATTTTTTTTTTTTTTTTTGGGGTCACATTCTTTTTGCTTTTTGGGGTCATACCGGTGATGCTCAGGGGTTACTCCTGGCTCTGCACTCAGGAATTACTCCTGGTGATGCTTGGGGGACCATATGGGATGCCGCACGGATCGAACCGCGGTTGGCCGCTGCAAGGCCAAATGCTCTACCCTTCCTGCTGTACTGTCACTCTGGCCCATGCTAACTTGCATTTAAAAGAGGCTGTAGGGCAGGAGAGAGCACAGCAGGCTGAGTGGACTTTACTCTGCTTGCAAGCTGACCAAACGATCTCTGACACCATGTGTTTCCTAGAGCAGAGAACCAGGAGTCACTCCTGAGCACAACTGGAAAATCAAGTGAAAAAGCAAAAGCTATAGAAGCAATGTATTGACATCCTAGGGAAGAAACCTTGGAATGTAAGGAAGAATGTAAAAATCTTTCATTGCCTTTTTTTTTTTTTTGGGGGGGGTTTTTTTTTTTTGGGGTTTTTTTTGGGGGGGTTTTACCCCAAAATAATTATTATGAACATCTTGGCAATTTTCTTTCTAATTTTTATTCCTTTCTGTATCTGCTTTTGTTTTTTTTGACTATGTTTAAATTAGTCAACATTTCTCTCACCATGGTGCAGGGTTTTAAAGTAGACTTGTGCTATTCATAATTTCTTCTGATGGAGCTGGTGTCAGTCGATGATGAAACTCTGCTTTGGGGGTAGGTGAGAGAGTGATGGTGGATTGAAGTCAGAATTTTCCCCCTCTCCAGAGGCCCAGGATTTTAGTAAATCTTAAACCCCAAGCTCACTGTGATTTGCATTTGAATCTCTTAGCTTTAGCTGAGTGAAAAGGAACACACACACACACACACACACACACACACACACACACACACACACACGCTAGAGTGCAGCTTTCTATGCTCTCAAAGCCTCCCTCTGGAAAGGGGAGCAGACCCTGTTTCCGGCTTTTCAAAAGTTTCCCATCTGCCACTTCGTGGTTACGAAAGACCAACTTTAGTCGCTGTTTTTGCATACTGAAAGAAATTTGAAGATTTTTGCTTTTATGACAGAAGTCAAAAAGCAAAAATAGCATTCAGCGTTTCTTGCAGCCATCTTCACTGCGTCAGCATCTGAACCCCCCCAGCAGACTCCAACCCTGCCCAGCCCCAGCCCCAGCAGCTGATGTCTCAGGCTAAGGCTGTACCCCTTCATTCCCATTTCACGGTGACTTCAGTGTGATGGGAGAATTTGTGTGCTGTGTGGTGTGGCGTAGTTGGCTATTATGGGGGTCTGGGAGAGTGTTGTGCTGTGATGTTGGTTGTTATGGGGGTTGGGAGAGAGTGTGTGCTGTGATGTAGTTGGTTATTATAGGGGAGTGGGAATGCTCAAACTCTTTCATGCAAATGAATGGAACTTGCATCTTTATGTCACATAGACATGAAAGATTTCCTAGAAATAAGCTGGTTTGGGATATTGGCAGGAGGGATGACTGGTTGGGGGGGTCATGTCTCTGGCCTATAGGAAAGCTCAGTGGAGTCTCAGTGGTTTGCAGGGTCTTGGCTGGGCTGTGCAGCGTCATATCTTCAGGTTCAGATCCATGGGGTGGACCCATTGACTGAGAATCTCTGCAGTTACCTGAGGGTCCCCTGAGCACCTCTTGGGGAGCCCCCCCATCAAAGATCTGACAGTCCTTCTCTTGATTTCTTTTGCTTGCTTGCTTTGCCCTGGACGTCTTTGTGGCTGCTGTTCCTGAAATGCATGGCTCTTGTGTAATGGCTTGAGTAGAAATTGGAAGCCGACATCTCATCTTTTGTTGAATTGAAACATTGATGCTTGCATTATCTCTCAAATGGAATGAACTATTTTCGGGCAATCAAATTGGGCAAATTCAGTAGCTTTAGAAAAGATTATGGCTTGAGTCAGATGCAGAGCAGTCTGCTGATGAGCTCATATTCTGGCCATGTGCTTTTTAGATTTTATTTTATATTTCAGGGAGGGAGGGATATGAACTTCAACTAGTTGCCCCTGAAACTAACAGAACAGGGTGCCAGCAGGAGCAAGTATTCAGCTCTGCTGGAAAGGTCTGAGCCCTCTCCTCGTTTCCTGGACTGGGGAGCAGCCCATCATCACTTGTTTCTCAAGTGGCTTATTTCAGATCCAATCAAACAAGAACTGGAAGAATCATCCTGTGACAGTGAATCAGCCTGTGTCAGGGAGCTGCAAATCAGGCAAACTTCCTGTCCTCATGGCCTTCACCGCGGAGTGGGGGATGGAGAAAGTGATTATGTGCACTCTGGATCCCACCAACTTTGTGAGATACCAGGCTGGGATGTTTTTGGTTTATGCTTTTCCACTGGCCACATTTCTGGCCCATTGTGGATATCCTAAGAACTCTCTGGCCCTCCCAGTTTGGGGGCAGAGTTGACGCTTTCTTTATGTTCTCCTTCCCAACATGGGCTTAGTGCTCTGGGTTCCCTGCCTGTGTGTTTGGGGAACCTAGACTGTGAAATGGAGTCTGTCCTGCTGGTCCAAATTGTTGGACCCAGAACATTGCTCCCCAGGCTGGAACACTTGCTGTGCATAGTGGACACCAGGCTTTGTACCTGGCATTGTTAGAGATACCCATGGAGTGGTTGACCCAGGAACAAAAATACCAGCAGCAACAAAAAAGGGACAACTAACCTTGCTGCTGCTCCTTCTTCCTTCTTGCTCCTTCCCCACCCACACAGCCCTCGCTGGTTAACCTGGAGCTATGGCTTACTGGGGGGACCCTACAGTCCTGTGTTCTCACCTGTGTCAGTATTGCTTTCACTAATCTCACTCCATTTGAGTCACTGTCATTTTTCTTGCCTGTACCTAACTAATTAGATAATATCCCATTTTGCAAATAAGGGTGCTGAGGCTGGGATATCCATGAATACCAGAGGCCAGTTGAGAATATGGTTGGCTTTATGTAAAAACCTGTTTGTTCCAGTACTACACCCATCACCAATATGTGTGTGAGAATCATCACTAAGAGCATTGTTTTTTTGCTTTTTTGGGGGTCACACCGGCAATGCTCAGGGGTTTCTCCTGGCTCTGCACTCAGGAATTACTCCTGGCAGTGCTCGGGGGACCATAAGGGGGGACAGAACCTGGGCTGGCATAGGCCAACCACATGCAAGGCAAGCGCCCTAGCTGCTGGACTATCACTCTGGCCCATCACTAAGAGCATTGTAAAAGAACCTGTTCCATGACCTCAGAGCTCTCCTCTTTCTGTGGGTGACTGCCTGTCATTCTCACATTGAAAAGAAGCCTGAGGGGATGGTTTTAGTGTGTGATGTTGACTAGGAAGCTTTAAGGCCAACAACAGAACAAGATTTTATACATTTACGTAAGCAACACACTTGAAGTCAGTCTTGGATTCAGGGTTTGTTACTGACTTTTGGAATTGCCAAGGTCATTATATCTTCAGTTGCCCACTGCTTGCTAGCAAACATTAGATCCACTTATTTAATTTTATTTTGCTTTGTGTGTCACACCCGCTGATGCTCAGGGGTTACTCCTACTTCTGCACTCAGGAATTACTCCTGGGGGTGCTCCGGAGACCCTATGGGATGCTCAGGATCAAACCTGGGTCAGCTGGGGGGCAAGGCAAACACCCTCCCTGCTGTACTATCACTCCAGCCACATCAGATCCATTTCTGAAGTGCAAATTTCAGAATATTTAAAAGAAATACAGCAAGAACCAATGATGAACACCTTTGTAATTGTATGTTTCACTGTGGTATAATAAAATATTAAAAAAAAGAAGAAATACAGAAACTGTAAAAATTACAATCACCACTGAGTTGAAGAACATTCCAGAAAAGAATTTCAGTCTTGGAAGCCAAGGTGGAATGAACGGAGAGTACCTGCCGTGACTATTTTGGGGATAGATTCTTTCTGTTGCATGATTCCTTGAATCTAAAAACCCAGCCTTCACCAGGTTACTGGTCTACCCTCGTGGTTCCCTGGCTTAGTTTCTGTGACCTTGTGAGGAGCTGTGTGCTGAAGCGATGGCCACGCTGGAGGGCTCCGTGCCTACCTGGAACTTGGAACTGTCCTGGACTCAACAGTGCCTCATGGCTGGGGTTTAGGGCCTCAGATCAGTCTGTTGGAATCAAGCCTCACTCCACAAATAGCCATTTCATACCTTGGGTTCTCATTTGGAAAGTGGAAATAATAAGGCCTCACACATGTTCGGAGATTAAGTTATGTGAAGGACTTAGGGGAGTGTCTAGCAGCTCAGAGAGTTGCCCAGAGAGTGCAGCGTGTTTTGATGGCTCTGCTCTATGTCCAGATGGGATCTTTCATTGATTGGTGTCTCTTTCATTGATTGGTTCCATTCCTCTGTGGCCAACCTGTGTAGCACTTCCAGTGAGCTCTTTTTTTTCCCCTAGAAAATTACAGAAAGGAACTTTGTCTATAAGTAGCTGCATTTGCAGAGATGTTGAAGCCATAGAATATAATAGAGAACCGAAGGGGAGAGAATGGCAGCATATGAGTATGCTGGAGGCGGAGGTTTATCTCTTGAAAGCCAGCATGGTGTCTGGGGCATCCGGCCTACTGTTGGTTAGCCTTGGACTTTTCACGCACAAGCTTTTGGGCCCCCAAATCTTTATCCAGGTGGTATTCGTTGTGACTCTTTTTCCTTCATGGGAGCTTGGTGGGCTGGACTCCTTGCAGTACAGGACTTATGCAAGATATAGAAAGCAAGGACGAGAAATGTCACCAGGTGGAGGCCCACAGAGCTGGGCTGTTGGGTCAGAGTCATGTAGGGCCTGGGAGGGGATGCTGGGCCGTGTGCAGAAGGAAATGGCACCCAGCCTCCCGTGTTACCTCCGGGAACCAGGGGAGCTCGTCCACCCACATGTGGGGAGATTCCTCCTGGCGGCTGGCAAATGGTCGTGGGAGGAAGAAAAGGAACTGGCAATAAGTGGGGAGCTGAAGTCTGTGTCACTGATGAGGCAGAATTCTTGCCTGCAGGATCAGAGTCCTCTGGGTGGGAAGACAGAAAGCCAGGTCTTCCCAACCCTGGCAGACTATTGAGAAGTGCTAAGACCTTCACTGATTGTATTTCTCCTTTCTCCTCACTTAACTTTTCTCTAGGTGAAGTTATCCTTTTCCCCACCCTTCCAGTTAAAATAAAGTCTGAGGTAAGATCTGTTATGAGTCTGTGCCTTACCTTGCAGTTCATTGCTTCTATTTCCATGAGTGAAAATGGCATCACAGTAATCCTGTGATTGAGGCATTTATGGAGTTTGTCCATGTGCATACCAGGAGCTGAGTTCATCCTGTCACTGAGGCTCTAGAATGGGCAGTGTGCCTGGGATATGTCTGAGCTGTGTGTGCCCAGGAGGGGAGAAACAGAACTTGCACAAAAGGTAGCTGGTTGTCAAACCACAGGTCAAGTATGCAAACACCCTTGGCCATTCACACGCCCTTGCCCCAGGGATGGAGTTTTAATGTTGAATGGTAGCAAAACCTCTTTTTGCCTGTTTGAGTCATCTTGTGACCCTTGTCTATGGTTCTCTGAAATTTAAAATCATCTGAGAAAGCAGCAGGAGAAAAAGACTGAATTCATTCTGCTAGACTCTAAGGAGTAAGGCAGCAAAACATCAGTCAGTCTTCAGCAAGTCTGCAGGTGTAGTGGTGCCCAAGCGGCCAGAGGTGAGAGGGAGGACCCTAGGAGGATTCTGGGAGGACCATAGGAGGACTCTTATGCAACTCCATGTTTCCCAGAATAGGGAAACAACTGCCCCTTCTGAACCTCTTGTCAATTTAATCATGACATACAAGATGTATGATAGAAGCAAAGGTTGTGTAGCTGTGCAAACTTTAAAGTTCACTTTTGTCCCATTGGCGTATGCCAAGGGACAAAAAGCTCGTATAAGGGAGATCATGGGTTCTAGAACACCCGAACCTGGCCTGACTGGCACTGGGGCTTGGCCAAGTCCCTCCCTCTCTGAGCTGACTTTCCCTTTTCCACGTTCCTAGGGGAACACATGGTGGTTAATGTGTCAGGCTGCCTGCACTAAGCCTAATAAACTGACAAATGGCAGCTGCTCTGGGACACGGTCTTCACATCTAAAATACACCCAGGTTGTAGAAACAGGTGCTAGGCTCAGACTTTATGACTGATGATTTAGATCATTTATTGGGCAGACTCTAGACTAGTTTATGAGACACTAAGAGAAAACATTCAACTTCCTTGACACTTTTTTCCTATTTCAGAATCACTTGGGTGCATTTTTCATTGTGTTTTTTTTTTTTTTCTTTTTTTGGGTCTCACCAAGAGATGCTCAGGGGTTACTCCTGGCTCTTCACTCAGGAACTACTCCTGGCGGTGCTCGGGGACCATATGGGATGCCGGGATCGAACCCAGGTCGGCCGCATGCAAGGCAAATGCCCTACCCACTGTGCTATCACTCCAGCCCCTCATTGTGTTGACTTTTTTCAAATACAGGTGCAGGGTTGAATATGAAGTAGGCACATCAGGATCAGTGAGATAAAGGTTTTTCCTGACAGTTGACATTCTTGCAGACATAGAGGTGTGGAAACTCCCCAAATCAGGCAAAGATGGTGAAGCTCCTGAGCATGTCTGTATGGTTGTAACGTTTCTCCATAAATTATTTACGACAGAAGAAAATAGTCCTTGGGGCCAGAGCAATAGTCCAGCGGGTAGGGCGTTTAGCCTTGCACGTGGCCAGCCCATGCTGGCCCGGTTTGATCTCCGGCATCCCATATGATCCCCTGAGCACCGCCAGGAGTAATTCCTGAGTACAGAGCCAGGAGCAACCCCTGAGCATTGCCAGGTATGACCCAAAAAGAAAAAAAAAAAAGAAAGAAAGAAAGAAAAAAAAGAAAATAGTCCTTGTATTATGGATAAACCTGGCACACATCGCCTCAGGTGAATGACAAAAGTTAGCATTCCCCGAACTGAGGTGACCCAGTGTCACATGCCTTCTTATTGTAGTCTGCGGAAAGTGCAATCTTGAGTTTTATGCTGTATGTGTGAGAGAAATGTGCATAACCTGAATTAAACCATGAGGAAACTTCAGCTAAATCTCAACCAGTGGCCATTCTATGAAATTAATGATCTGGAATCCTCAAAAACATCAGCTCCATAAAGATAGGGTTTGATAATAGTTCAGGAGTAAAGCGTGCTTCAGGGACATGGCCAGGAACTGTAGAGGACAGGAAATTTCCCAGGACATTTTGGGGGACAAGTGGTACAGTGTGAATGTGGATGATGGATGTGGTAATAGGGTAGTGTTAGAGCCATATCAAATCTCCTGATTTGGATAATGTGCTGATGTCATTGCAGTAAAATGGTCTTACTCTTAAGAAATGCCTGTGAAAGCGGAGGGATTACAGTCCTGGGTGGGAGAGACTGACATCTATCCTTATGTCCTTCACTGTCTTCCCAGCTTTATTGGGATAGACCTGGGGAGTGAAGGACAGTGAGGGAGAGGTGGTGAAATAATGTGATGGTTGTGACTAACACCTGCCTCTTGAGGTGTTGCAGGTGTGGCTGTGGTGCCTGGCTGCGTCAGCAGGTGGCAGACACGAGACAGGGTTGTCTGCATCCCCAGGGCTCTGCCCCTTGGGCCCTGGATGGTTGATGGTCTGACATAGAAAAAGACTGGGCCCCCTGGGATGAACCCAGAGCCATGGCAGAGCCTGGCAAGCTACCGGTGGTGTATTCGATATGCCAAAACGGTAACAATAATGGACCTCATTTCCAATGAGTGGAGATGTTACTGGCGCCCACTCGAAGCAAATTGATGAACAATGGGAAGACAAGTGACAAGTGACAAGTGTGACTAACGTCTTGTCAGTACCATTTAGATGGATGAATGCAGGGAGGTGGGAAATGAGTGCAGGGGGCAGGAGATGAGTGCAGGATCCAGGAGAATCAGCAGCAGTATTTGAGACCTGGGTGTAGTCACCATTGTCCTACCTCATAAATATTTTATTTCGATATCTTCATATGATTTTTTGTGGGATCCTCTCAAGCAGTGCTCAGAGATTCCAGAGGCTACTCCAGGTGGTGGTTTGGGAGCATACATTGCCAAGGATTACTCCAGATACCCTTTGAGGTCTCTCTCAAGCCTCGGAGTTTTAATTTTTAATTTATTTTAATTTAGTTTAATTTTAATTTGACACACCCACTAGTGCTCAAGGGCTGTTCTTGGCTCTGCGTTCAGGAGAGAGCCAGGAGACTCCTGACTCCAGGGATCATATGTGGTATCAGGGATTGACCCGGGGTTGACCATGCCCCAAGGCCAACAACTTACCCCTGTTCTATCTCTCAAAACCTAGAGTTTCATTTTTAATGCTCTTCAAGTGAATGCAATTGTGAAAATAGCTTCTTAATTTGGTGACAGTATTGTTCTATACCTGAAGCTAATTGTAAGTCATTATTGCTACAGGAAAGAAGCCAGATTTCCAGAGGGTTACCTTTGGGCTTAGCAGCTGGTTCAGTGGCCCAGACCTCTGCTCACAATGGCAAGAGAGTGTTTTTTGATCCACAGTGCTTGGATTTCCATGCTGGGCCATGCTCTAGGGCCTCTGAGCACAGTGACCGGGTGAGCATGTACCTGAGTGTGCGAGCCATGAGGTGACCCCCACAACCCCCTTCATCAGCACCACAGCAGCAGCAAAAGGAAAAGGGAGAGGTATTCCCCTTGTGCAGATGAGGAAGAGCAGGGAGGGTGAGTGACTGCCTCAAGTTTCGGTTCCTTCTAAGAATCTTCCTCCGTCTTCTGGGCTGGAGTTCCCTCTACCATTAGTTTCAGAGTCTGCTTAGGAAATGTAAGAAAATAAATATATGATAAAGGAAAGAAAACATATCTTTCCTAGGCAAGTGTAATGTTTGTTTTTATCTTTAGAAATGACACCTGTAGAGGCCAGAGGGCTAGTAGAGCAGGAAGGGTGTTTGCCTTGTACATGGCTGACCTGGGTCCAATCCCCAGCATCCCATATAGTCCCCTGAGCACAGCCAGGAGTAATTCTTGAGTGCAGAGCAGGAGAAACCCCTGAGCATCACTGAGTGTGACCCAAAAAGCCCCATACAAAAAAAAAAAAAAAAAAAAAGGAAAGAAATAACACCTATAGACGTGTGTGTGTGTGTGTGTGTGTGTGTGTGTGTGTGTCCTGAAAGCCATTTGCTAGCTGTGAGAGGTGTAAGCCAAGGCTGTCTGTGGGCCTTCTGTCCCCATGTGTGATCCTGCCTGGTTAACTGAGCCTGTCCCAAGTCTATTTCCACATCTGTGAAATAGAGAAACCCAGTGTCATAGGATTGTCATGGATGAAATGCAATAATGTCAGTGTCAAGAGCAATGTGCCATGCAGATTCTCAGCTGGGTTGTGGCTGTGCAGCGTGGGGGCTTCAGGCCTCAGAGGAGCCCAGAATCTTTCTGCTGAGCTGTGCCCAGGGCTGGCTGGGCTCCTGGGTATTGTAATCACAGTTTCTCTCTTGCCCCTCTGGGAGTCTTTGCCCTTTCCCACTACTTCTCTAGTATGGGGGGCAACTTGATTGGGGTCAGTTTAGAGCTGCCTTGGACCATTCCAAAGGCCCCTTTAGAGGGGAGCTCCACAAAGGATGCTGCTCAGGGAGGAACTGGATTTAACTGCTTAAATAATCAACAGTTGAGAGTTCATTTATAGTCATGACTGAACATATTATGCCCAGGAAACTCTGTGTGGTTCCGTGACAAGGATGTGTCTAGATTTACCAGTGGGAAGGGTTTTTGGGCAACAGAGATGGACACACCCGGCCATGCTCAGGGCTTATTCCTGGTGTTGTGCCTGGAATCAGGCCTGGTGGTGCCGGGAGCCAAACAGAGTTGACCGTGTGCACTGCAAGCTACTTGACCCTTTACTATCCCTCTGGCCTCCAAGGATCTTTCATCAGTAGAAAGAACATGTACGTGGCCCCTTGTGTCAGCTGTGTGTCCATCTCCTCTGTCACCAAACAACCTAAATCCTTTTCAACCCCTGCTTCAAGAGGGTGGGGACCCCTTTGGAGATGGTTTCCTACAATTATATCTTTGTTTTGGGGGGGGTTATGTGGTAATGGGCTACAGTCAACTGTCATCAAGGGCTTTTCCTGTCTCTGTCCTCAGAGGTCACTCCTAGAGGTGTTCAGGGGACCAATATACCGGCATGGGGATCACGCCGGGGTCAGCTGAATGCATAAAGTACCTTACTCCCTGTACTATCTCTCTGGCCTCCAAATAAAATTTATCTTTGATATCTGTGGGGTGGGATAGCCCCAAAGGAAAAGGAATTCCTACTTATCTGGGGTTGTGTTTCTCCCTAATTCCTCTGTCCGCTCCTTCAAATCTGACTTCAAGTTCTAAATCCCAGCACTGACTGTTCTCTATCCCCTTTGGCATTTATGATCTTTGCTTCTTTGTCTTACAATTGTCATTGCTCCAACAGAGATTTCTGACTTCTCCGATGTTGAATGTGTTTTCTGTTAGATTGGAAACCATTCAGCACCCATGCTGTTAGCCATCGAGCCCGTGCCATCCCTGACATGCAGGGTAACTATTTAGCCACCAGAGATGTTGCCACATACCCAAAGAAACACATTGTGTTGTTGTACTTACTGGTTTTAATTATAAGACATTTGGAAGGCACTTTTTGGAGTCTGCCTCTCTCTACTTCTCTGCCAGCATTTTGTACCTAGTGGGCCATTAGTAAGAATACATTTTCATTCCGCGTGGCTTCAGAATTGTGGCCACTTAGGCCATACAAATGTTGGCAGGACTCTCGTGTGCAAAGAAAAAACAATGACTTAATTCTGAAATTGTGTTCACGTTCCCAATTCACGTTCCCAGCCGTGTAGTGGTGGCTGCATAATTTGGCGCTTCCTCTGGTCTGTAGTGGGCATGTGGTGCTAGGGGGCTCTGCACACAATGCTGGGCTCCAGTCCCTAGCTGAACACAAATGCCTGTGGAGTTTGCAGTTTCCATCTGAAGCAGGGGTTTGTTTACGACTGTTGCTTGCTGGCTCTCTTAGCCAGTGTTGGGCAGCGTTTGCATTTTGGACTGAAGAATCATATCTGAAAGTTGTGTTGTCTACCCAAACCCTAGGTTTTATTTATTTTTTACATTTTATTATATCACCATGAGATATACAGTTACAAAGCTGTACATGATTGGGTGGGAGAACACATTAAGATCTGGGGCCATCTGCTTTGACAGGGCAGTGGTACTAAGTGTTAGAACAACAAGGCCACAAGCCAAGACCCAGTTGCATCAGTTTTGCTGCCCAAGTGGGCTCCATTCTTCTTCGTAAGCTTTGTTCCCAAGGTCTTTTGACACTTTCCAAATAGTTGATAAAACTAGGATTGTGTATATCCTATTCAGCCCACAAACTCAACATTAGTTTCACCTACTTTTGTCAACTCCGCTCCCCACACCAGATGTTCATTTTCCTCCTATACTGTTGGCAAAACAGGTTTGCTGTAGGGGTACCTCTAAAGTTCTGTAAAAATTATACAAAACAAGTTCTTCCTTCCTTCCTTCCTTCCTTCCTTCCTTCCTTCCTTCCTTCCTTCCTTCCTTCCTTCCTTCCTTCCTTCCTTCCTTCCTTCCTTCCTTCCTTCCTTCCTTCCTTCCTTCCTTCCTTCCTTCCTTCCTTCCTTCCTTCCTTCCTTCCTTCCTTCCTTCCTTCCTTCCTTCCTTCCTTCCTTCCTTCCTTCCTTTCATTTTGGGTTACACCCAGCAATACTTAGGGGTTACTCCTGGCTCTGCACTCAGGAACTACTACTGGCAGTGCTCGGGGGACCATATGGGATGCCAGGGATTGAACCCCTGGTCGACTGGGTGCAAGGAAAATGCCCTATCCACTGTGCTGTCACTCTGGCCCCCAAATTGTTTCTCTTTGTCTATATTTTAATTCTTTTTTTTTTTTGTCTTTGGGCCACACCCTGAGGTGCTCAGGGCTTATCCCTGGCTCTGCACCTGGGGATCAGTCCAGTTTAGACTTAGGGACCATTTGTGGTGCTGAATGAACCTGGGTCAACTGTGAACAAGGCAAACACCCTTCCCACTGTACTGTTGCTCCAGCCACTGTATTTTAATTCTATTAATTGGTCAGTGCTTGGAAACCACCAGGACACAGTCACAGGGGGTGGGGAAAGGCAATGTCATGAAATCAAACCCTGGTCCTGCCTTTGCTTGGCATGTACTCTGCCACTTGGGTCACGGTCCTGAATCCCACTAAATTAAATTGAAGTACAAAGGAGCTTTATAATTTAATTCTACACAAAATTTGTCGCAGTTCTAGAGTCTTCATTAAGTGAAGGTGGTAGTACTTGTCTCTCTATCTAATGGACTGTTGTAGTCCTATAAGCCCATTTTCATGTCAACACTTGATAAATGCAGATGACTTCTGTGGAACCCAAGAGCTCAGCATATTTGGTTCACATCTGCTGTCTCATGTTGGTGCCATTGATGGTGTTTTATAATTTCCCAAGTCAGATCTTCCACAAGCACTGAGTGAATTGCTGCTGAATTTTCATGTCCAACTTTATTTATTTATTTATTTATTTTTTTTTTTTTTTGGGTCACACCCTGCGATGCTCAGGGGTTTCTCTTGGCTCTGCACTCAGGAATTACTCCTGGCGGTGCTCGGGGACCATATGGGATGCCGGGATCGAACCCGGGCTGGCATGGGCTGGCCTCGTGCAAGGCAAATGCCCTACCCGCTGGGCTATCGCTCCGGCCCTCATGTCCAACTTTAAACTGGAGAAACTTCTTGTTCCTGACAACCAGCCTAAATTGCATTAGTCCTACGTGAAGCTGGAATCTCTTCACATAGTCAACATAGTTCGAAGCTCAGCGTGACCCAAGCAAAAGCATAAGTTTCAGACATATTTTAAAAAATCGACTGTCCTGAATCATGTGTGAATTCACACTCTCTAACAAACAGCATATGCTTGCGTGAATACTGTCCGTCTGTTCTACCTCAGGGCCTCTGAGTCTGCTTCATTAAACATCTCTGTAAAAAGTAAGTTTTCATTTCAAGTTATTGTATCCCTAGAACTGTGGGATGCTTCCCTGTGTGTTTCTTTCCTCTGTTTAATTATGCAAAGTTCTCTTTATGTAAATTTTCGAATAGGGTAACTTTCGGGTGCAGTTTCCACCTCCACCATCTGAAATCACAGGATGAGTTGGCGGATACTTCTTGGCTTCCTTTTTCTTCCCCCAGACCATGCTCTTCTTCATCCTCTTCATCCTCCTATTGCCAAATGATATGTTTTCAAAGCTGTGAGTCTTTTTTTTTCTCATTCTGATGGTTTCCAGCCCAAGATCACTGCAGCCTTCTTTTCACTTACCTCCGAGCCTCCCTCCTCATTCACTAGCAGCCCATACCTTAGGTACTTATGAGGCCATGGTCCTTCCAGCAGAATACTGAATCATCTTTCTGCTGGTTTGCAAATTTGGAAAGTTCTTTTATTTAAAATTACTCTTTATATATGCTGAACTGCTATGACTGTTTTCTAGAAGTACAGATGAAGTTCACCCTTGGCATTAATTAAGGTCTGTTCCTCTCTGAGAAGAGACAAAGTGCCACTGGGGGAGGAGAGAGGGAATCAGGGAACATTGGTGGTGGGAAATGTGCACTGGTAGAGGGATGGGTGCTGGAACACTGTGTGACTGAAACCTAATCATAAACGGTTTTGTAATTGTATATCTCACAGTGGCATAATAAAGTTAAAAAATTTGAAAAAGGATTTATTCCTCTCTATATTCTGTATTTTTCTGCAGCTGAAAATTAAAACAAAGGGAAGCCTTTGCTATTTCTGAATTGATCTATGAAGTAATACATTTCCTAGTGGTATCTAGGAAATATGTCGAGACTCAAAGAGTTAGGGAAAAACCCAGAGCCTTCCTGGAGGAAACAGGTGCTGTTACCATTTGCTGTTTCCTTAATAACTACCCCCGCCCTTACCAATGGTGCATGAGTGACATGCCCAGGATAGTGAGTAAGAACATACAGACATTGATATATGGACATGTGTATAGAATTAATGTTGTGGTTTCACACACAGTTCATATCGGTGTTCCTCAGCCACTGCTCTGTGAATTGGCCAGTTATCAGGCAGGGAAACATTGAAAACTCCTCATCTCCTGCCTGGGTTATAAGGGCCCAGGACTGGCGTGCAGGTGCTGGTGGTTTTCATGACTTCAGCAGTGGCAAGGGAGGGTAGAAAAAACTGGAATCATGGTTGTTTTGGATACCAGCTCTGCCATTTAACGGTCTGTATACACTTAGAATTACCTTACCCCAATTTTTTAAATTGGACTTGGAAATTTGATGCTACATTTTTCCTTACTGAGTCTTGACATTCGCCTAACCATTCTGAGTTTTTCACCAGAAAAGTGGAGATTCATAGTAATATCTTAAGAGGGAGTTCAGGGACTGAGAGATACTGGGTGTGGCACATGGTCAGTCATTCTGCTTCTCATGGGTCACACAGAACTGATATCGATTAGATAAATAAGACACATGAAAAAGATTAAGGAAATAAGACAGTGAAACAGGAGGAAGTGTAGCCTAAGAGGTTACCACTTCCTTATATCTCATTTGAGCTGTTGGTGAGTTCTCTATCTATCAAAGGTAAAAAGTGTAGGGGCTGGAGCGATTGTACAGTGGAGAGGGCATTTGCTTTGCATGAGGCTGACCTAGATTGGATCCACGGCATCCCATATGGTCCCCTGAGCACCACCAGGAGTAATTCCTGAGTACAGAGCCAGGAGCAGCTCCTGATCATCACCGGTGTGACCTAAGAGGCTGAAAACAAACAAACAAACAAATGATGAAACAGTTGTTTTCTCCTACTGAAAGTAGAATGCTCCTGTTTGATTTGTTTTGGGGGATTAATTTTTTGTTTTCCATTTTTGGCCTCTAGGCTATTCTTAACAGTGCTCAGGCATCACTCCTTGCTGTGTTAGGAGAATCAAGCAGTGCCAGGGAGCAAACTGTGGTCAGGTACATGCAGGGCAAATGCCATAAGCCCGGTACTATTCTCTGGCTTCTTTATCCTTCCTTCCTTCCTTCCTTCCTTCCTTCCTTCCTTCCTTCCCTTCCTTCCTTCCTTCCTTCCTTCTTCCTTCCTTCCTTCCTTCCTTCCTTCCTTCCTTCCTTCCTTCCTTCCTTCCTTTCCTTCCTTCCTTCCTTCCTTCCTTCCTTCCTTCCTTCCTTCCTTCCTTCCTTCCTTCCTTCCTTCCTTCCTTCCTTCCTTCCCTTCCTTCCTTCCTTCCTTCCTTCCTTCCTTCCTTCCTTCCTTCCTTCCTTCCTTCCTTCCTTCCTTCCTTCCTTCCTTCCTTCCTTCCTTCCTTCCTTCCTTCCTTCCTTCCTTCCTTCCTTCCTTCCTTCCTTCCTTCCTTCCTTCCTTCCTTCCTTCCTTCCTTCCTTCCTTCCTTCCTTCCTTCCTTCCCCCCCACACTCTGTGGTACTCAGGGGCTACTCCTGGCTCTGTGCTCAAGAGTCACTCTTGGCAGTGCTTGGGAGGGGTCCCAGCAGTGCCAGAGAGTTACCCTAGACATCCTATATGCAAGACATTCTTCAGTCATCAAGGAGGCGGTCACCTTGTCCAACCTAGATTTCCTGAGGTTGTATATTGACGCGACTTAGGAAGTTTCTTAGAGATGTGTGACAGGGAGATTCCAGGAAAGGAGTGAGGCCAGGCTGGACTCCAGTTCAGCTTTGGAGAGCAGGACACTGTTACCATCAGGGCGTGGGGCTTGATAAGTCTTCACCTGGGAAGGACACAGCATCTCTGCCAATACAGCCAAATGCAGCACCACCTAGCCGTACCTGAGCAATGTGCCAATGTACCACCACTTAGCCTTACCTGAGCAATGTGCCAATGTACCACCACTTAGCCTTACCTGAGCAATGTGCCGGGTGTACCACCGCTTAGCCTTGCCTGAACAATGTGTCAGTGTGCCCCTGCTTAGCCTTACCTTAGCAGTGTTCCAAGTGAACCACCACTTAGCCTTATCTGAGCTTTGTGCCAGGTGTACCACCACTTAGCCTTACCTAAGCAATGAGCTGTAGGTGCGTCAAGTTGAAATGATGAGCCTCATTTCATGTCCCATCATTTTAGTCTTGTGACTGAAGTCTGCCGAAGTTACGGACTTTCCACCAGCAGCCTCCATCATAGTCTCAGTTGTGCCTGTGAACCTGTTTTGGGCCACGGAGAGATTTGGGTTTGCCTGTTCTCCAAAGAAAATTCAAATGCGAGAGGCGTATCAGGTGGTTCTTTAAGCTGTGACGTGTTCCAGGAAGCTGGGGTGAAGCCAGACTATATCATGGGTCAGGTTTACTGAGTATATCAGCTTACTGGAAGTGTTTGGCCTCTGGCAGCTCGATCCCACCCTCGTCTCCAGCCCTTGTCTGGTCTTGAAATCCTTATCCTTCAACAATTGGGATTCTTAGTGTATGCGTGCCATCTCCGACAGCCATTCTCTGCCTCCTAAGAGTAGGAACACATGCATTTATTTCTTCTCTCCTAGTTAAAGCTGGTTCCAAGTCTTAGAAGGTGCTTTAGTACACATTTGGGAGGGAATTACATACCTGGGAGTGGTCAGGACTTCCTAAAACAATGCTGAATCACACCGGATAACAATGTGTACATAAATGTTAAACCTGACATATTTCTATGAATTGATGATTCACATATTCTTAATCTGCTTTGCTTTAAAAAGGTAAATTTTGATACCAAGCAATTCCCATCCACTTTGTGTGTGTGTGTGTGCGTGTGTGTGTGTTTTTTGTGCATGCACCGCCATAGCCACAGACCTCATCATCTTGAAAATGTGCCAAGATTTTAATTGCTTATTTAAAAAAATTTCATGGGGGACCTTTTATGTTATGAATGTTACTTTGTGTGCAGTCCCTGGCACTTTTGGGTACAAAGCAGCTAGTCAGTATTTGTTGAACATATATAGATGGATGTTAATACAAAGGAGACAGTAGCCTTGGTGTGGCCAGGTGTGAAGGGAGCAGATAACATGGCAGAAATGAACAGACAATGGTGCCATCTCTCTAGTGAATGAGATTGATCTTAGGCTAATTAATTCTGTGTTTGATCTTGTGGGTATTCTTGAGAGATGGACTCTGGCGGTCTCCCCCATCTGACTTTAAGTTCTCTTGAGAGATGGATTCCAGTGGTCTCTCTCGTCTCTGACTTATGTTTCAGAGTCTCCTCTGGCACCTCCCTCCTCATCTGTCTTCTGAAGCTTCCCAGTAGGCACAATCACGAGATTTTCATGGACTGTCCTTTGCTTCAAAATGTTGCCCTTGAGCTTCTGTCAGCCTTGATGAGGTGCTAATGCTCAGTGACTTGTGCTCTTTCTCCTGTTTCTAGGGTTCAGGGTAGCAGTAAAGGGTTCAGGGTAGCAGTAAAGATGGACTTAAGAGCAAGATCACAGCTGATCTAGCTGTTTAATTAATTAATCAATTTATTTGTTTTTGTCTTCTTGGGTCACACCTGGCAATCTCAGGGGTTACTCCTGGCTCTGTGCTCAGAAATTACTCCTGGCAGTGCTCAGGGGACCATAATGGGATGCCGGGATTGAACCTGGATCGGCTGCATGCAAAGCAAATGCCCTTCCCGATCTAGCCCCTGAACTGGATAAAAGCCATCTCAGAGTCATGTAAGTGATGTAATGTTTGGGTTTGGCAGTGACAAGCTTCTTGCCCAGGTGCCCTTAGATCTTAGTCTCCTCTTGACTCTGGGCAGAGAGCAGGGACTGGGATGCCAGAGACCCAACTTCAGTCCTGGCTCTACCTTTGACCCAGAAAATAACCTTTGGCAGTCCCTTTCCCTTTGCTTGACCTTAGTTTTCATCATTTATAATAAAGAGATAACGCCTATCTCTCATAGTGATTCAGAGAGCCATACCTAACATGGAAAAGTGCTGGATAGGCAGTAAAGTTGTGTCCTAAGTGAATTATTTTATTAGCTGCATGAGTGCTCTGTAAGTGGTGGTGTTGATATCCATGCCAAAGGCTCTTATCAGAAATTGCTACTTAATAAATGTTGGGTAATACCGAAATCGTTGCAGGCATGATCTGTGACCCAGAAGAATCTGCTTTTATTGTGAATAAAACTTTCTCAAGCTCCTGATGTCCTTCACTACAAATCATGAAGGACCTTTGCTACCACCCGAATGGAGAGGGGAGGCCAAGGTGCATGGGGCCTTGGGATAGGGGTGCTGGGCACAGCGAGAGGGAAGGAAGGGGCATGTGATAAGATATCCAAGTGGGAAAACCTTATTTTCATCATGGTTTTGTTCCCTGCCATATCTCAGTGCTTTGACTCAGCTGTGACCCACAGCCTCTGTGAATGAAATGTTGGTGAAGGCTATGGAATGACCCTATACTTACGTCATCAGTCGCTGTTGAAGGCTAAGGAATGGCCCCCGTATTTATGTCATCAATAACTGTATCCTTATGATATTCAGTATGTAGACAAAAGCCAAAGCAAACCAGAACAAAGCCCAAACTGGATATTTTAGGATTGTTTCATTATTTTTTCTTGTGATGTCAGTAATCAGACCCAGGGCCACAATCAAATAGAGCAAGTGCCCTGCCATGGAGCCATGGCTCCTGTCTGTTTATTCATCTTTCTTTCTTTTCTTTCTTTCTTTCTTTCTTTCTTTCTTTCTTTCTTTCTTTCTTTCTTTCTTTCTTTCTTTCTTTCTTTCTTTCTTTCTTTCTTTTCTTTTTTTTTCTTTCTTTCTTTTCTTTCTTTCTTTCTTTCTTTCTTTCTTTCTTTCTTTCTTTTTTTTTTTTTTTTTTTTTGCTTTTTTGGGTCACACCCGCGATGCTCAGGGGTTACTCCTGGCTTTGCACTCAGGAATTACTCCTGGCCCTGGCAGTGCTTGGGGGACCATATGGGATGCCTGGGATCGAACCCGGGCCGGCATGGGCTGGTCGCGTGCAAGGCAAACGCCCTACCCGCTGGGCTATCGCTCCGGCCTCTATTCATCTTTCTTGGTCAGAGATTATTCCTCAAATGCTTTTATGGAGCATGAACTTTGAGCAGGAAGTGATGGAGTGCTGGCCACCATAAAGGCACAAACGTCATTCAGTTCACTTTTTCTTTTGTGGGGGGGCCACACCTGAACATGCTCAGGGGTTACTTCTGGCTCTACACTCAGGAATTACTCCTGGCAATGCTTGGGGACCCTATGGAATGCTGGGGATTGAACCTGGGTCAGTTTCTTGCAAGGCAAATGCCCTCCCCAATGTGCTATCGCTCTGGTCTCTAGTTTACTCTTACACAATATAACCAACGAAAGAGGCACAGACAAGAGGGGGCCTTCTAGCATAGACAATCAAGATGTTGGGGGCTCTGGTTGGATACCATCAGCTGTGGCCAGTTGCATAAATTGCAGTTTAATGTGTGTATATGTATGTGTTTGCACAGACATGGACTTAGGTCCCTTGGCATGATGTTGTTAGTGTGTCACTGGCCTTCTGGGTCCTCGTGGACAGCATGTAAAATCATCTCTGTGATTAGCAGCTTCTATTTTTTTTTTTTTGCTTTTTTGGGTCACACCCAGCAATGCTCAGAGGTTACTTCTGGCTCTTTGCTCAGGAATTACTCCTGGCAGTGCTCGGGAACCATATGGGATGCCGGGGATCGAACCTGGGTCGGCCACATGCAAGGCAAATGCCCTACCGCTGTGCTATCACTCTGGCCTCTGATTAGCAGCTTCTTCTCTGTGGCAGCTCTTGCTTTCACAGCTCTGCAGGCAACAGTGGCTGCAGAAAGCTCTGTGTGGCAAGTTCTGCTGGCTGTGACGCTGCTGCTTGGCCATGTGCCACCTCCTGCATCCACCGTGTCATCACTGGGCCATGTGCTGCCTCCCGCACCCACCGTGTCATCACTGGGCCATGTGCTGCTCCCGCACTCACTGTGTCACAACTGGACCACGTGCTGCCTCCCTGCGCTCATGTGTCATCACTGGGCACCAGCTGGCTCATCCTGATCATAGCTCTGCTGTTCTCTATCAGTTTCCTCTGGTTTCTGTAGTTCTGGATGTCTGTGTTGTCGTCTTCTTGTCCACTCCATCTTTGGTCAGTCTGGCCACTCATTTCCTGTGCAGTGACCAGTGTTTTACTATATTACACAGTCACTATCACATTTCTGGTACTTGATTGGTTATGCCCACGTAAGTGAGGCTTGAAATGGCCAGTTGAATATTTTCAGTTATCTGCCCCACTTCCTCTAAAGAGTGTCACAGTTTGAGAGTCTCTCAGTAGCTCCCTTGGATTTTTTGGACACTTGAATGACTTCTGGAGACAGTTGAGGGTGCAGGGAACTAGAAACCTGAGATCGCCATGCTCACATTTTGCAAGTTGGGATGGCAGATGAACATATGGCCCTCCATCAAGAGTTTTCTGTTGTTTTTGAGTGTGCGTGTGTCAGGACAGTATCACTGTGTCACTGTATCACTGTATCACTGTCTTCCCGTTCATCATCGATTTGCTCGAGCAGGCACCAGTAACATCTCCATATGACCTGTCTCATGCAAGTAGAGCCCAAGGGCACCTGCTTGCTCCAGGAACATAAAGAGCCTCAAAACCATTCCATCAGGTCATGGGAATGAGGTCTATAATTGTTACTGGTATTTGGCATATCAAATACGACACGGGTAGCTTGCCAGGCTCTGCCGTGCGGGTAGCATGCTCTTTGTAGTCATCTCTAAATCCAGCATTTATTTACTGATGAACCGCGCGACGCCAAGCAGCCGCTCGAGCCGGGCTGTGATAGGCTGGTCTGCTGGGTGGAGTTCTGACGAGGGGGAAGTCCGGATGTGGAAAATGGAGGCCCTCATGGAGTGGGGGTCGTCCTGGTCATTGTGAGGCTCTGCTGGGGTGGCGGGCCAGGGCTAGAACCTGCCATCCCTCCTGGGCACCTCATGAGCGGCTGGGCACAGCGAGAGCCAGTAGCAGCTCTGTCCCATGTCTGCCCTGTCATGTCAGGACAGTATCCTGTCCAAATTGGGGAGATAGTCTTTCGAGGACAAAGTTAAGAGGCACAGTATGTCCTAGAGATGAACTGTTAGAAATAGTGGCCATGGAAAGTGGAGTAAGGACATGTGGGTGTTTGCTGCCTCTTTTAAGAGAATGAAGATAAGAGAATCATAATGGGCAAAGTCCATTGTTCTGGTGTAGTGAGGAGTTCACTTTGTGAGGAACCTTGAAGGGTGATCCTTCAGCAAATGTTTGCATGCTTTCTACGTGCAAGGAACCACATGCTGTGAGAGTGATCAGAAGGTGAATCCTGAGTCTTTTTGCTCTAGAGAATTCCACCTGGACAGGGAGACATGGCCAGTTTGCAGAGTGCCTGTAATAAGTGATGTAGGAAACACATGAGCAGAGGAGTGAATTCTGACTTCAAGAGTCATAGAATTTTTTCGAGGCCGGAGCGATAGCCCAGCGGATAGGGCGTTTGCCTGGCACGCCGCCGGCCTGTGCCGGCCTGGGTTCGATCCCCGGCATCCCATATGGTCCCCCGAGCACCGCCAGGAGTGATTCCTGAGTGCAGAGCCAGGAGAAACCCCCTGAGCATTGCCGGGTGTGAACCAAAAAGCAAAAAAAAAAAAAGAGTCATAGAATTTTTCTTGAGAAGATGTCAAAGACATTGTATAGAAGGTGGAAATGTGGTTTCCCTGGAGGCAGGAGTGTGCAATCAGATGCATCCAGACCTCATGGGAGTGGTGTGGCCCAGAACACAGCATTGATAAAATGCAGCCTGTTTAGGGGGAGGAAAGGGAAAGTGTTTCTGAACTTTGTGGGGGATAAACAAAAGGATTTAAAAAAACAGCAGGCAGAGCACTTGCCTTGTACACAGCTGACCCAGGTTTCTTCCCTGAATCACACATGGTACCACACATGGTCTCCTGAACCCTGCTGGGAGTAATTCCTACAGGCTCAGGTGTTAAGACCAGAGCACCACCAGGTGTGTCCCCAAAACAGGAGTTCAGAATTTGATCCTAAATCCCTTTGTCTGCTAGCACTGATGTTTTTGGCTTCTAGTCAGCAGGGTATGAAATTGACCTGTCTTAGGAACTGATTGGGGATTTTTAATCTCTTCTGCCTGGGACCAGGGCTCCCGCCAAGGCTGAGTTGAGCTGATGTCTGGGGTCAGCCATCAAACCAGAAACCAAATTCCTTCAGTTGCCATCAGAATTGAAGTTCAGGATTGAAGAGAGCCAAAGGATCCTTTATATGAGTGTGGTTGTGTATGTAGTCAGCTGTGAGGTGGCTGGTAAGAGCCCGGGCAGCCATGGTAGCTGGAGGTAAGGGAAGTGTCGTCAGGAAATAGGAGTCTTGGGGTGTGCAGCAAAGTGTGGCCAAACAGAGATGTTTAGGGGGCATCTCTGCTGGAGTGGGCTCGGACTCTCTCCCTCACAGCCTTTTGTTTCTTTGGAAAACCTGTGGAGGTCTGTGTGAGGAAGAAAACTTTGGTGTCTGTCAGATTTGGAGAAGCTTCATTCTGGAGCACTATGTGAGGAAGAAGATGTTGGCGTCTGTCAGATTTGGAGGAGAAGCCTCATTCCCTCAGGGAAAGCACAGTTCCTTCTCTATTCTTTATTCAGCCCCAGAATTTCCAGGAGGTTTTAAGTTCAACCACTGGGCCAAATGATGCAAGTTTGTGAAGAAGGTTGTCACAAGCAAAATATGCTCTAATTTAGTGTTTCTCAAACTATTTCTGACCATGGTCCATCCTCTGACCTCAGCCTATTTGTTAACTCCCTAGACTCGTGCTGTGATTTTTGCTGGGGGCCCCCTTGAAATTCCTGGGCCCTACAGGGGGCCCTAGGGTCCTCAGCCTGAGAAATACTGCTCTAACTGATCTGTAGCTGCCTAAGTTCCTGGCATCATGTTATAGAAATCTGCTTATTATCCTCATTCTGTTAGTAATTCTAACAACCATATAATTTAGTATTGCATTTTTGCTAGAAATGATATATTCTAACAGATATAAAACCCAAAGGCAACACTCTGTACTTAATGTTTCACTACCCCTGCTCTTCCTTGTTCAACGTTGGCAGATTTTTATAGTGGATTGTCTTGGGCATTTACTCAGTTTACTCCTGGCAAATAACATGATGTCTTTTCAAATAACATGATGTTTCACTCTGTCTGTAGCTATCGTGGATGATGAGAGACTTTCTGCAGAGGAGATGGATGAGAGGCGGCGGCAGAACATCGCCTATGAGTATCTGTGCCACCTAGAGGAAGCCAAAAGGTAAGAACCAGGCTTCGTCTACTGTAGACCTTCTCAGTGCTCGTCTTTGAATACCTTACCTGTGGCCTTGTTGGTGGTGTTATGAGGGAACAGGAACTAATTTGCAAGTGGTCAAGAATCACTGAGAAAAGCTTATTACTTTAGTCATTGTCAGGAGTCAGTTCTTCCTGGCCTCCCAGGAAATCTCTCAGTAAATGGTGCATTATTTCAGATTCTCATCTTCTTGGCATGGATGTAGGGGAGCACCAAATGTCTCTGTCAGCTCCCTCTCCTGTGATATTTGTTCCTACCCCAAAGATACAGCTGTCCAGGAGGGCAGTAGCCTACTGAACTAAAGTCTCTCAGCCACTAAACCAGAGGCTAGTGGCATGATAGTAGTATCACATGCCTGTGTGACCATAGGATATGTTGTCTTTAAAATCACTTTGACTCCTTTGGACATTTCCTACTAAGTAAATGTTGGGTTCTCCAAGGAGAAAGTAGAGATAAAGAAGGTATTTGCACTTCAGCCTCTTTTATCAGAAAATCAGGACTTTGCCCTTTGCTGGGGAAAAAAGCCCCAACCCATGCCTTGATTGAGGTTCTAATTTAGTGCCTCATGCTAATGTAATGCCACAGTTTTGTTCTAGATTGATGATATGGGTTAACCATGTTATCTGTATAGAAAATAAACATTTTGTTAATGGTCAGTGTGTCAGTTATCTTTGATCACTGATATCAGCTACTGATATCTGCTCTCTGTGAAGCTGGAAGAAAGCGGCTTTAAGTCCTGTTTTGTAAAAGAACATTCAGTGACAAACGTACTCATTTGGCTCCAAACATGCTTCCTGGGGTAGTTTGATATTTCCACAGAGTCTTAGTGTGCTAAGCCTGAAAACTTACATTTCAAAGGTCAGTTAGGATGTCTGTGAAGGTTGCAGGTTGCTCAGGACGCAAGAGTAGCCCAAGCTTTTCCAAAATTTGCTTTGCATCAAGATGTTGCTGAAAAGGTTAGAAAAGGAGAGTTATTCATAGACACTCAAGATAAACACAGTTTCAATGAAAAAGCGTGTTGTGAGTCAGTGGAAACTTCCTCTTGACACACACTTTGCATTTGAGATTTTTGCCTCCTGTTGTGGAATATGCCGGCATCCACTGGAGAAGGTGATTCTGAAAGTGAATCAAGTGTCATGGTACCAGCATATAGAAATGCTGGTCTAACCTTTGGGGATTTCACTTTTGTCTCCTCCCTGTAGTGTGATGATAAAGAAGATACTGTCATGTGCTACTTCATTTCCTCCCAGAGTGGAGATTAGGAAGGCTCAGTATTCTATAAACCATGGGTTCAGCCAGATGGATGTAATATGATGACTGGAGCTCTGTCCCCAGTGTATCAAAGAATGTCTGTGTGATTTGAAAGCTCATCCGCTTCTGTATTCTCAAAATTTTGCATTTGAATTTTTGTTTGCAATGGTCAGTATAGCAGTTACTCCTGGTTTTTTTTAAGAAAGCATTTTTTTTTTTTTTTGCTTTTTTGGGTCACACCTGGTGATGCTCAGGGGTTTCTCCTGGCTCTGCACTCAGGAATTACTCCTGGCGGTACTCTGGGGACCATATGGGATGCCGAGGATTGAACCCGGCCTGGCATGGGCCAGCCGCGCAAGGCAAATGCCCTACCCGCTGGACTATCGCTCCAGCCCAGCATTCTTAATTACTTTATTGAAAAGATGAATTATAAAGTACAAAGTTTTAGGATCAGAGTGATAAGTACAATGCATAGGGAATTTGCCTTACTCATGACTGACCCTAGCACCTCATATGCTCCCTTTAGCACCATCAGGACTGATCCCTGAGAGTGGAGCCAAGAGTAAGTGCTGATCACTGCTGGGTGTGGCTCCAAAACAACCACCACCACCAACAACAAATAAAACACCAAGATTTTTCCTGCATGATGGCTTTCATAAATTTATCTAATGGCAAGAGATTAAATGTAACTGGTATTTTTTTAATTTTAAAACTTAATTTAAACACTGATTTACACAGTTGTTCACAGTACAGCTGTTTCAGGTATTCGGTGTTCCAACACCAGTCCCACCACCAATGCCCTAATACCACCAAAGGCCCATGTTTACCACCACCCCCATGCCTATTCCCTCAGCAGGTAGTGATTATATTGGTTATTATAATGTATATCTCATGATGGTATTGCTAAAGTCATGACCTTTTTACTGAGCTGTTACATGTGAACTGGACCATCTGTGTTACTGCTTTCACTTAATTGGACTTATTGAACTTAATGGGTTTCTACTTGCAATTGGTATTTTTGAATCATACCTGTGATTTTTTAGGGTATCTGATGTTTGGTCATGGTTGTGTAAAAAATAGGGGTATTAATAAATATTTTAATATGTGTGCTGTGATTTTAGAAAACATAAGATTCTGATGGTATGGAGCCTCTGTCTAAAAGATTATTTATTTGAGAGGATTTATTGTGTTATTCTTTTATACTGTTAATGCCTTAGGAATTATCATTGAGTTTATTATAGTTCAGCTGAGTGTAGTTAGAATATTGAGGTTATAGGAAGTGGTATAATTAGAATGTGTAAATTCAGCTAGTCAGACTTTGTTTCTTATTTCCAATAGAACTGACTTTGATGTTTTTAAATCAAGAATGTGTTGGTTCTATTTTTGTGCTCTTTTCTCAGTTAATGACTAGAAACTAGTCTGTGCTTGAGTTCAGAATTTTAAAAAGCTTGGTATTGTAATATTCCAGTCTATCTTTATTTTTTGGTTTTATTTATTCAGGCAGTCTCCAACAGTATTAGCCTATTTGAAAGCTTGCTCATCCATAGGAGATAACCACTGCCAACATTACAAAAATAAAATAGAACTTTAAGGAGGTCTGGAGAGATAGTACAGGGGTAAAGGTGTTGGTTGGCCCTGGTTTGATTCTTTGTCACTACCCATGCAAGCCAGGACTAACCCCTGAGCACAGACCCAGAGTCAGTCCTCAATGCTGGGTATGACTCAAAACAAACAAAACTTTTTAGGCAACACAATTACATGCCAACAAATTATATATATTAGATAAACACTCACTTGATCACTTGAATCCCGTTATTCATCAATTTGCTCAAGCGGGCGCCAGTAACATTTCCATTGGACCCTATCACTTGCCAATGTAGCCCAATGGCATCTGGTTGATTCAGGAATATGAAGAGCCTCAAACCATTCCTTCAGGGTCTTGACAAGGAAGTCTGACCATCTTGTAGGTGGGTGGCCACGTGATCTTTTGACATCCCGTGGGATTCAGTTGGTAATGGCTCTAGTCCAGCGGTTGTCTCTAAATCGCATTACATGTCCAGCCCATCTGATTTTCGATGCCTTGGCAAACGAGACAGCGTCCCTGATTCTGGAATAGCGACGGAGGTCGGAGCTCCAGATTCCTTCTCTCACTTAAGTGAGGCGTGATATTCCAAGCATAGCTCTTTGGATTCCTCTCTGGGAGACCCGAATAGCATTCTCATCCTGCTTTCGTAGGGCCCAGGTCTCTGAGGCATTTGTTAATGCAGGGAGAATGGTGGAGTCGAAGAGATGTGCCCAGAGGTTCTTTGTCCTTTTAGCTATTTCTTCGATGCCTTTGAAGGCATTCCATGCCACTCTCTTCCTCCTGCGCAGCTCAGGTTTTAGGTCGTTCATCATGTTGACTCTCGACCTAGGTACACATAACTGCTGCATTCAGAGATGTTTGTTCCATTGAGAGTGAATGGGGCCTCTGGAACTAAAATGTTCATTTTTCATGAACATTGTTTTGTTTAGATTCAGCTGTAGACCTATCTTTCCACATTCTCGGTCAAAGTCAGCCAGCATTTGTGCCGCTTGGCTAATGTTTGGTGTTATTAGAACAATATCATCTGGCAAAGCGGAGGTGGTGTAGTTGCCGACCATCTATCTTCACTCCCCATTCCTTCCCATTCTAATTGTCACATGATGTTCTCGAGGGTAGCACTGAAGAGTTTTGGTGAAATGGTATCATCCTGTCGAACCCCTCTTATTAATATAAATCTGTTTATATTAGATAAACAGATTTTTTAGAAAAACACCTCCAGGACTAAATTAAGAATTGATTATATTTATTTATTTATATATATTTTTTGCTTTTTTGGGTCACACCTGTGATGCTCAGGGTTTACTCCTGACTCTGTGCTCAGGAATTACTCCTGGCACTGCGTGGGGACCATATGGGATGTTGAAGATTGAACCTGGGTCAGACACATGCAAGGCAAATGCCCTACCTGCTGGACTATCACTCTGGCTCCTAATTAAAATAATTAAAAATTAAGAATAAGCTTTTAAAAAATAGACTTACACTGAATAAAAATATTAAATTAGTTTTCAGAATCTTCCACAAACCCAGAGGGCTTCATAGTAGAATTTTGCCAAATGTTTAAAGAGGAATTGAATCAGTCTTTCAAAATTCTTCCAAAAAAATTGGAGAGAAACTACTTTTTAA